>MU777517.1:47570-72413 GCA_026770625.1 Nicotiana glauca
ACCTGAATCTGCACACAAGGTGCAGGGAGTAGGGGTGAGTACTACCAACTCAGTGAGTAATAAGCATATAAAATGTCTGAAGATAAGAAATCTACGAATTGCCACAAAGTAAAGCTAAAACTAACAGTTCGACACCTTAACTACGAACCAACAGCAAAGAAACATCGAGTATATTAGTCAAGTATAATGCAAGGATGCAATACAATGCACATGAACACGCTGTGGCGTACAACCCGATCCATTTAACGTCGATGGCGCTCACTGGGGTGTGTACAGACTCCGGAGTGGCTCCTTCAGCCCAAGCGCAATATAATCATAACATTTGCTGCGGCGTGCAGCCCAATCCACACTCAATCCACAATATGCATACGAGTCACGTAACAGATTCAATTAATTTCCCAATTTGCAATTTATTAAGAAGAATATACTTTTAACTTCAGGAAAGGTGACTTAGCGTTTCATAACAGTGATTAAACACAGGACTGAGATCAATGATTATACAAAGCATGCTATCACAATGATATTCATCCTCTAAGGATGCTACAGATCGGCACAAGGCCCCAAACATGGCAATAAGCCCAGATATAATCAATACAGGGTGCGTATCAGTCGCCAATATAGAAACATTCTTGTTCGGGATGGACCAAGTCACAATCCCCAGTCATAACCAATCCCGCACCTGCCATGGGGTGCGAGTCACGCCCTACAATAGCGTCACAATGTGATAAGCCGGGGTTTCAAACCCTCAGGCCATCATATACACCAACTACTCACCTCTAACCGGCCGTAGAATGGTCCGCAATGCCTTTTCCTTTCGTACCGACCTCCTCGCGTGTCGAATCTAGTCAAAATCACAACGAATACATAAATATGGGTTAAAGAAACATAACCCAATCAAAAATACTCGAAAAGTATTAAAATTCACGAAGTTGGTAAAACCCGAACCCCAGGCCCACTTCTCAAAAAATTCTGAAAATCATACCAACGGATTCCTTGTCTCGCCACGAGTCCGTACATATAAAGTACATAAGAATTGGAGTCCATTTGACCCCTCAATTCGTCAATTTAGACTCTCTTAGGCTTCAAGCCCTAACCTCCATTTTTAGCCCTTAAATCCTTGGATTTTCAGTGTTTAATCTATGATTTTACACCATAACAACATAATTCGAGTCTAAGAACTCTTACCTGATGAAATCCCACGAATTCTCCTCAAAATCGTCCACAAATTGCCTCTTCCCGAAGTCTAAAAATATGTTTCTAACTCTGAAAGTCGCGAACACTGTTTCATTAAAACTTCAGTGATTTTTGCTTCTGCGACAGCCCAACTGCTTCTGCGGTTGTCACTTCTGCGGCCAGTAAATCGCTTCTGTGGTTTTTCCTTTAAGTTTCCAGGACCGCTTCTGCGGTCCATAACCGCTTCTACGGTGACCGCTTTTGCGGAACCCCATCCACATATGTGAAAAGGCCAAGCCTCTTCCATGCCCGCTTCTATGATCAATCAGCCGCATCTGCGAAACCGCTCCTGCGGTCCTTTTTCCGCAGATGCAGAAATACCTGGAGCTTCAAATAACAGATCTGCTGCAAACTTCAAAAATTCCCGTTTTACCATCCGAATTCACCCCGAGGCCCTCGGGACCTCAACCAAATGCACAGATATGTTCTATTACTTCATTCAAACTTGCTCGTAACATAAAAACACTATCATAAACACCAAAATCAATGAATTACCACGGATTCAAGCCTAGGTTAAACTAAAACTTCCGAAATGCGCATTCAATCAAAAACCCGACCTAACAACGTCCGAATGACCTAAAAATTTGCAGACATATCCAAAATCATCTAACGAAGCTACTGCAACTCTCGGAATTCCATTCCGACCCTCGGATCAAAATCTCACCTATCAACCGGAATTCGCCAAAATCCAACCTTAGCCAATTCAAGCGTAATTCTATACTAGACCTCCAAATTCAATTCCGATTGCGCTCCTAAGTCACAAATCATCCCCCGAAACTAGTCGAACCATCAGAAATCCATTCCGAGCCTTCTAACTCATAAGTCAACATTCGGTTGACTTTTCCAAACTAACCTTCTCATAAAGAGACTTATTGTCTCATTTCTAACCGAACTCTATCCGAATTACTTCAAATTCTTCAAACACATATAATGAAACATATAGAAGCATAAAAGGGGGAAAACGGGGCGGTAACTCCTGTAACGAAGGGTTGAGTCGTTACATTGAGGGGGGTAATTAAGATTGGGCATAGTTCATGGATGATACTAATAATCTGAGCCAAGCTTAGGGGTGATTTAAGGTATTTTGCCTTATTTATATAAGAAAGGAAACAACTGCTAGGCTTTTCAAGAACTACTTGTAAGCTGTCTGCATGAGCTGCTTGCAACCTGCCTATTTAATAAGAAATTGCTACAAATCATTTCATTGAGTTGCTTGCAATCTCTCTGCACCATCTGCGTGTAGATAAACTTCAACAGAGTACTAAATGGATAATCTTCTTTAGGAAGATTATTTATAGCGAAATAATAAATGGACATCCATAGTATAATAGTTTCATAACACTTCCTCTTAGATGTTTATTAAAAGATAATGTGCATCGTTAAAATCTTACTAGGAAAAATTTAGTGGGAAAAATATTAGAGAAGGAAAATGAGTATACATATTTAGTAATACGTATTTCTAGATGCCTTATTAAAAACCTTACAAGAAAAAACCCATTAAAAATCCTTAGTATGGGAAAAAGAGTACAACGCGTATTTCAGTCCCCTTGATGAAAACCTTATTTCAAATATTTGGTTCTCCGCATTCCAATCTTGTATACCATCTTTTCAAATGTTGAAGTTGGCAAAGATTTAGTGAAAAAACTTGTCGGATTGTCACTTGAACAGATTTGTTGCACATCAATATCATTACTTTCTGAAGTTCATGTGTGTAGAATAATTTTGATTGAAATGTGCTTCGTTCTATCCCTTCAATTGGGCTATGCATGCAGCATTGTCTTCCTATAGAATTGTGAATCTTTTATCACATTCTAAATCATATTTTTCTCGAATAAAATGAATCACTGATCTCAACCATATGCATCCCTACTTGCTTTATGAATAGCTATTATCTCAGCATGATTTGAAGAAGTAGCAATAATAAATTGCTTTGTGTAGCGCCATGATATGATAGTACCTCCACATGTAAATACATACCCGATTTGAGATCGAGCTTTATGGGGATCGGATAAATAACATGTATCTACATAACCAACAAGATCTACACTATCTTTGTTAGCATAAAATAAACCCATATCAAGAGTTCCCTTTAAATATCTCAATATATGCTTAATCCCATTCCAATGTCTCCATATAGGAGAAGAGATATATATTGCTAGTAAATTAATAGAAAATGCTATGTCAGGCCTTGTAGCATTAGCAAGATGCGTAAGTACACCAATTGCACTAAGATAGGGTGTTTCAAGACCAAAGATTTCCTCATCCTCTTCTGGAGGTCGGAACGGGACTTTATTCGCTTCAAGTGATCGAACAATCATTGGTGTACTCAGTGGGTGCACTTTGTCCATGTAACAACATTTTAAGGCCCTTTTTGTATAGGCAGATTATGCCTGCTAAATATTGAATTTGCAGACCAAGATAAAGTTTTGCCTTACTAAGATCTTTCATCTCAAATTCTTTCTTAAGATATTCAAGTGCCTTTTGGATCTCTTCTGGAGTTCCAACAAGATTTATGTCATCAATATAAACAACAAGTATAACCTTCTTTTAGCAAATATTCACTAAAGCGATTATACCACATGCGTCCAGATTGCTTTAAACCGTACAAAGACCTTTGTAATATGATCGAGTACATTTCTCGAGACTTTGAACTATATGCTTCAGGCATTTTAAATCCTTCATGGATCTTCATATAGAATTAATCAAATGAGTCATATAGGTTATGACTTACCTTTATATGGCATGACATCTTTAGGTGTCTCGACTACAGGTCCGACCCTCACAATCTTTTATAATATTGTGCACTATATTGTATCAAATATATCGTCAATAATCATTTCGTATCGGTTTGCTAGGGACATAACTTGTTGAGATCTCATAACCTTTTTTATTTTCAGGTACCTGAACTTCGTCTGGAGTTTCATGAAATGTTATGTCGTGGGCTCTTCTAGAGCTTACTTCCTCCTTATTTATGATCATTTTTATCATTTGCTCCTATCATTTTCAAGGATTGTTACCTTTGGAACTGATTGGTCTACTACGCTTCATGCATACAGTAAACTCTATCCTCCAGGGAATTAAATTTTAATAGAAGTATTTGCAGCTGAAATATGATATTTTATTTTGAACCAACAAATGTTTCTGCCATTTGACTTGAATTATCTTCTGAATGAAGATCATACTAATGATAATTCGATTTATATAACATATTTTTTAACTGCTTATTCTATTCCCCTAATATTAGAAAAACTAGCATATATCCCAAATCTTCTTTGGGAAACATATCTTTGTGCTTTGTGGTAGAGAAATTAATCATATACTACGCATCAAAAGTTATTAGATAGTAAAAATATTTGGTTTGTGATCCTAAACCAATTGCGAGAAGAGGACTTATCATATAATTGTTAGTCTGATGCATACAAGTGTTCCTGTATGCAATTTAGAAAATCTTAGACCATCATATGAAGCTTTGTTCTTATAAGCAATAGTTTAGTCATTAATTGGAAGTATTCAATACTAAACCAGTTTGGATATAAACCAACATTATCAAGATGAACTGTCTTGATTACATAATCTAAAAACTATGCTCTTAATTGAAAAAAGCAATTTCAAATGTCAAACTGCAGGTTGACAATAAACACATATATAAATTGTAATCATCTCATATATGCATCTACAAGTGGTTCACATGATTGGTGAATGGGCCCATATTCATCTTTTATATATTTCAGAATCAGAGATCTTAATCCCAACTTTAGCTGGTATAATCACTTTATTATGAAAACAAGCAACACAAGAGAATTCCTGAAGAATTTTCTAGTTCTTCAGAATTCACAATTAGCTCATCATATTTAAACCATATGGCAAATAAAAACTTCTAATTTATCATGACATGTGCTACCTTTTATTAAACTTCTGATTTACTATGGCATAAACTGTTGTATCAGTAAACTTTTGATTTAGCGTGGCTACTTTTGTATAACTAAATTTCTAGTTTACTGTAGCTACTTTTGCCCCAGTAAAACTTCTGGTTTACTGTGACTGCTTTTTTATTAGTAAACTTCTAGTTTATTGTGATATATGATGTAATACAAATTGAAGAATAAGGTAGGTAACTTCTCACATACATATTATTTTACCCCCTATGATTGTGAAAACATGATGTGTACTCTCAATATGATAACCATTGTATTAGTAAACTTCGGGTTTACTACAACACATGTTTTGACCATATATCATGATTGACATATTTGTATATAAACTCTTCGAGACCCTTTATTTATTATCCACGATCTAATATTATTCAGACACTACTAGTGTCATGTGTCTTCTAGACAAACAGCTAATTCTTCGGGAGTTTTTTATACATTTTGTACTGTGAAATATTACTCAGATACTTCTGGTATCATGAGAGAAAAATCATAATCAAATGAATAATATAAGATAATTGTTTAAGCACAAGAAAATACCTCTTTATAATATTTTTATGCTTCAAGAGGAAATTTCAATTGTGTTATGCAGATGCAAGTTATTTATCTGATCCCCATAAAGATCGATCTCAAATCGGGTACGTGTTTACATGTGGAGGTACTATCATATCATGGATCTCCACAAAGTAATCTATTATTGCTACTTCTTCAGGAGCAAATTTAAAATATGAAATATTGAGTATATATTCCCTAAATCATATTACCTCTTCTTGAGGTGAATTGTAATATATTTACATCAAAAGCGCGCTCATATTTACGAGCTTTATTAATATTATCACATTCACTTCACGGAATAGATTAATATTTATCAAAAGTTCTCATCCTTCAGGGAGCGAAACATAATTATCTGAACGTGTATTAATCGCACCAAATTGTATGATGGCTTAGAACCTCTTTTAAGATAATGCTACTTCAGGCGCAAATCGAGGCATGCAAGTAATATCGAGAATTTTTCTCTAACTTATCATCAATTGTAACTATAGAAAGCCTAAATTATTATTTCTGGTGGTCATAGGTATATACCACTTCTGGTGGTTAACAAAATTTAGTTACAATGAGATATACGAAACATAACCACTTTTGGTGGTTGCATATTTCTTGCAAACTCTGCTGGAGTTTAAGTGGATCTAACAATGTTATCCACATTGTAATCCTTTATTAATATAATTAGGATAAAAACAAATATCAAAATAGGTATTGTATACTAGCATATAACCAAGCAAGTGATGATAAAGATATTAAATCAAATATAAGAAAATGGCTCAAATTACTTTATATAAATTTGGCCACTCCACACGTAAGTGATATCCACATCACTACTGCCAAGAAGAAAAGTGCACCACCTCAAGGATATAATATTCCTTATGATGCTCGGAATGAACAAGATCTAACCACGGACGTAAGAGCGTCGCCTTACATCGGAGATGAACACTGAAAAAGAGATTAAATTCGAAGTAAGTGCTCAAAATGGCAGAGCCTCGTGTTGATAACATGTTATAAAATAAAGATTGTGAAGTAAATAAATCAAAGACAAGTAGAGAGAGAGATAGAGATAGAGAGAGATTATTCAACTTCAAATTCATGTACATATTAAACTGAAATTTCCTCTATTTATAGAAGAAAGGAAGCATCTACGAGGCTTTTCAAGAACTGCTTGTAAGCTGTCTATATGAGTTGCCTGCGACCTGTCTGTTTAATAAGAAGCTGCTACAAATCATTTCATTGAGTTGCTTCCAACCCGTCTGCATCTGCTGACTGTAGATAAACTGTGACAGAGTACTAAATGGATAATTTTCTTCAGGAAGATTATCTGTAGCGAAGTAATAAATGAACATCCACAATATAATAGTTCCATAACATAATAATAATAACAACAACAACAACAACAACAACAACAACAACAACAACAACAACAACAACAATAATAATAATAATTAAAAAAAAACTTAGGCTAACCGGCAATATCTAATACTAGTGGGGAATGACCCGTGCTGAGCCCGGATCCAAACTTCATAAGTTGGCAACTGATATTTTTTTATGAAAATAATGAATAACTTTTGATTGAGAGTAACTTGTACTGTGATTAAATGCGGATTTGAAATGTAACTTGTACTATGATTAAATGCGAACTTGAAATGTATCAGTTTATTTGTTACTCAAATATAATCCCCAGTGACAATATTTTATTAGCTCATAGAAGAATTCTTTTAGAAGTTCAAAAGTTAAGATTTTTTTTCATGTATGTAAACTCAAGTAAACTCAATGGGTATACACAATATTGATCAATAGGTAATTAATATTTATGTAATAGAAGCAACTAAAAAGGAATTCCTTATGTACATTTATTTGTATCGTTTACCGTATTTTCTGATAGTACATATCACGGTTAACACAATAGTAATATTGCAATCCTTTTTAAGTAATCATGAAAAAACTTAGACGAATAGTAGAAGAATTTTCAATTAAAAAAAAATAAGCAAGTTAACTGTATTAAACTCATTGTGAATTTTTTCTTTCGTATAATAATTTAAATAACGCTCTAGATTTCATATTTGCAGTGGTACAAACAATGACTTTGTTTCTATTTAGAAATTTGAATAGATCATAGAACTAAGAAAATAAATTCAAGCCAAAAAGGAGATGATAGTTACTGGTGAGTCTTTCAGCAAGCACTATTTACTCCAGTTATAGGACCAACATGTTTGCATTGTCTATGTTTTATGCAATATTGGAAAACAAAAGGATGCTAATAATGACAAGTGACAAAGTAATTTGGTAAATAAGAAAAAGTAACAGGCTATTATTTGCGGTACCCGTCATACACAATTTGGCGGGTTTGAAACACGTATGTACATAATATCAGAAGACGTATATACAAGCAGACTACAAAGAAGACGGTGAATGTAAGAGAGACATAGAAATATAATGTATTGAAACCTCTTGCTAGCGATATTTTTTCATTGAAGTACATTAGTAGTTTATATTAAAAAGCATATAGCATAATAGGAGAAAGTTCAGATCAGATAAATAACTTGTACTACATTATTGTTAGGCATAAAGAATGCAACAGTAATTTCTCTATATTAACTGAAGGGCTTAGAGAAGTTTTTTTCAAGCATAAACAATGGAATATTATTGAAACCTGATGAAAGGTGATGTGTTCAAAATTTATCGAGCAATGATTAGCCAACATTAGTAACATAATAAAGCTTGTTCATTACTAAGCAAATTAAATGGATGCTAAGTAATGGAGACAATACAAGAAGAAGCTAAGGTGACAATTTCTGTAATTGAATCTAAAGACAATTCTTTCAATAAAATCTTAACTCATTTCTCCCCATTTCACCCTCTTCTCACAATCAAAAAAATAAAAAATAATCCAACGAAGAGAGTGGCATGCTCAGACACTATAGTTGAGAAGTGACATAAACATGTTATTCTCTCAGTCTCTACTTTCTTGTTTTGCAGAAGAGGAGGTTATTTTACAGAGAAGATGATGATGCGAACAAATGAAAATTTAAGGATGAATATAAAAAGGTATGTAATATGTTTAAAAAATTACATTTAAAATTTCCTTGAGTTGTTTGTTCTTCAGTTGGTAATCCAAAGTGTTACAAGTGTTGCTTTTATAGAGGAGGATGAATATGAGCATCAATGAATGTAGAACTGATTATACTTGAACAAAAATAAAAGCATGATGAAACATTTTTATTTACTAGGGAAATATTTTCTCATTTACTGATTCCTAAAATGGTGCAATTGACTAATTATATTACTAAATAGTTTGTATTATGCTTTTTCCTCTCCTTTAGTGTGGTACAAAAGTGCTAATCTATATATACAATAATGCTACATATTCAACAATATTGTATGAGAGTGTTGATTGAAATGGATGTGATCCTGCACAAAGGAACCCCAACCTAATGTGTAAGTATCATGGCACTCACGATCATATAATCGAAGATTGCCGACAACCGAAAGAAGAAGTAGCCCGATTGTTCAATAATGGACACCTTCGAAAATTTCTGAGTGATCGAGCCAAAAATCACTTCACGAATAGGGACTCATACAAGCAGACCAAGCAAGAGGAACCTCAGCACGTCAGTATAACATGATCATTGGCGAAGTTGACATCAAGCATGCATGAATTTGGATGTTGGGGCAGCTAAAGCCTGAATTAATTTTCCCTCAAGCCATAGTTAGTGTTACTGCTTTCTCCAATTTCTTCAGAGGCTACTGTTGCGGGCAACTGAAATAAATCTTCCTTGACAAAGTAGGACACAATGAACAACTACATATCAAAAGTTTTAGATTATAATTTTCTCAGCTGTATCTTGAAGAGTCTATGAGGAAGACATTTTCGAACATGTTCAAGAGGTAAATATGGTTATTACTGCAAGAGAGAAAAAGATAATATTAACACATCAAGATAGTGATCAAAAGTAATATATTATGAACTAAAATGAATGTTTTAAGCGTGTAATGTAGATGTAGAGGAAATTAAAAGACACCTAATATTTTCGTCCATTTAAAGTAAAGGGTGCATCTAAGAATGCAGGAGTAAAATCAACGTGTGCTTATTTGCCTTTCGAAGAATGTCTAACCTAACAAATATATAAGAATTACAATCATACCTTATGTCGTAATTGACCTTTGTTGCTAAAGGTATTCTCAGTGAATTGAAATTTTTTATTGATACACTTACTAATATTATGGATTAAACTGTGTAGTACTATAAGTTTCACGCATGTCGTCCAAAAGTTATAACCTTCCGCTAAGTGATTGCAGTTGAGTTACTTTAATATGATGCGTTTGCCTGATTCGATAGGTGTTCCCTTAGCCAATTTCTAAATACTACTGAGGAGCTTACTTTGTTGTTGAAATTGGTAGGATGATACTTAATTTTGCTCTCAGAAAATCTTTGCAATTTGGTGCATTTTTTATTGTAGCTTCTTGTACGTACATTAATTGTCATGGAGTTTAAAATTTTTTTAAAGAAATTTATCACTCGATAAAATTTTCATTGATGGGGCAGAGAGCACAATGAATTTCTGCCTATTCTCACTTGGTTTAATTAGAAATTGGTTAGTAAAAAAGACAAAGTTATATAATACGCATAAAATGATCTATTGTTGATTTTACGTATTCCTAGTCAATGAAGGTAACCTCTCAGTTTCAGAGGCTACAAAAGCCTTTAATTATCTTTTCATTAATGATGAATCTAAGAAGCCAATTATAATATTTAAGTGACTTAAAGGAGATATTTTAGTTTTCAACAGGCATGTAGAAATAATTGAGAAACTCTCTATATTGATAATAACTAAACCGTTGTCACGACCCAATTTCTCCCTCCGTGAATTGTAGTGATGGCACCTAGTCTCTACGACTAGGTAAGCCTAACACATTGCGGAAATGAAACAAAATCATGAACATTAACTACTAACGGGTAACAATTATCTAATAAGCAACTAAATGCCACTCAGCATATACAATTATCACTTCAGAAATGTACCGAACAATATCCAAAACCCGAAAACTCGCAAGTCACAAGCTACTAAGAAGTTTTAATTGTTCTGTACATTATCTTTACAAAAAGAAAAAGAAATGAATATAGGGGAATAGAGGACTCCGAGGATCTGCGGGTGCAGACAAATGTACCTTGAAGTCTCCAACAAGTATCAGTGACTGCAACTAGTGATGAGGTTGATACGATGAACCTCGATCTGCACGCGAAAAATTTGTACAGAAAAGGGCATGAGTGTACGACAACAGTACCTAGTAAGTGCCAAGCCTAACCTCGGTCGAGTAGTGACGAGATCATGTTGCAGGGCCCTACTGGTATAAATATAATGAAATAAGACGGAATAAAATATCGTGTAAAAATAAATATGGAAATGTGATAGGAATAGAATCAATAAAATACAACAGCTCAGAACACGGTGATAACAACAGGGAATCTCCCGGAATACCTTCCCGTTGTCCTAAAGTAAATATGTAGTGCTAGGGGATCTCCCAAAATACTGTTTCATAGTTCCAAAGTAAATATGCAGTACATGGGGATCTTCCGAAATACCGTTCCATAGTCCCAAAATAAATATGCAGCTCAACCAATATAAACTACAGTCACAACAAGAAAACCTACAGTTTAGACTAAGTTTGAATCAAAGAAAGCGGGTAAGTTCACTAAACGTGCTGCACAGAGTTCAAATAGGCAGTTAAAACACGTAGACATGCTTTTCTAATCTAAACAGGATGGTACATATGCTAGTGTAGTTCAGACAAGGAGAAAACTGGTAATGACTTAGTGAAAAATAAAGTTTTACAACAAATAGCTCATGTACGTACTCGTCACCTCACGTACACGGTACACATATATCAAAAAGTACCAAATCCAAAGGGGAGTTCTCCCCCACAAGATTAGGCAAGCCACTTAACTCGAACCAAACTCAAATAAACCCGTAATAATGCTCTTTCCATGAATATCCGGATCCGGATGACCCAAATCTAGACAAAACCAATTACATAACATAAATATAGCTACAAGAAACTAATCTAGCTAACAAAATCAAAGCTAAGGCAACAAATTAGAAAAACATCCAAAAAGCCTCTCCAGGCCTACATCTCGAAACCGGGTAGAAGTCAAAAAATATGAACACATATTCACTCACGAGTTCGCTTGTACCAAAATTATCCCAATTCGATATCAAAATCCCAATCAAAACTCTAACTCTTAGTTAAAGAACTTCTTTTCATTTTTCTCATTTTTTACCCAAATTCGAAATTAAATAATAAAATTAATGATATATTAGTGGGATATAACCAAATCAAGGACAGAACCATTACCTAATGATATCTTTGAAAATCCCTCAAAATCTCGTCCAAATTGGAGCTCCCAAACTCAAGTTTTGATAAAAATGGCTAACCCTCGATTTTAAAATGCTTATACTGCTTGCCCAGATTTCTTCATCGCGAACGCGACGATTCCCTCGCGCTCACGTAGGGTAAGTAACACTTTACTGATCCAAAAATTTCTCTTCGTGAATGCAAAGGTCCTCTCGCGAACGCGTACCCTCTGCTCCCTGAAGCTTCGCAAACACGACCAATACTACGTGAACGCGTAGAACAATCCATATGGGACTAAGTTGTTCCATTTCCTCTACACGAACGCGATGCCATTCACGCGTTCGCGATATACTAATGTCCAACCCTTCGCGAACGCACCCCCAAACTCGCGAATGTGAAGAGAAATTTCTCTTTCTGACCCAGCTCTTCTTCACGAACGTGAGCTCATCTTTGGTAACGCGAAGAACAAACGTCTGCAACAAAAACAACAAAATCTGATATCCTTCTAAGTTCAAAAACGACCCGTTGAGCATCCGAAACACACCCGAGGCCCTCAGGACCTCAACCAATACTAAAACACCATACGAACTTAGTCGATCCCTCAAATCACATTAAATAATGCTAAAATCACGAATCACCCTCCCATTCAAACTTAAAGAACTTGAAACTTCCAAATTCGACAACCGATGCCGAAAATAACCAAACCACGTCTGAATGACCCCAAATTTTGCATGCAATTCAACACTACAGACCATTTTTAACTTTCGAAATTGAATTCCAACACTGATATCAAAATTTCCACTACCGGCCCAAAACTCCAAAAATTTGACTTTTGCCATTTCTAGCCTAAATGAGTTATGGACCTCTAATATACAATCCGGACATGCCCCTAAACCCAATATCACCCAACGAAGCTAACGAAATTTATGAAACTCCATTTCAGAGTCATCTTCACACAGTCCCGACTTCGGTTCAAATTCTAAGTCTTAAGCCTCTGTTTTAGGGACTAAGTGTCCCAAACACTTTAAAAAACCAAAATGAACATCATGGCAAGTCACAATAGTATAACAAGATATGTGGAAAGCAGTTAGTAGGGGATTGGGGCTCTAACTCTCAAAACGACCGGCCGAGTGGTTACATCCTCCCCCTTTAAAACAAACGCTCGTCCTCGAATGAGAATAGAGACATACCTGAAGTGGTAAAAAGATGAGGGTAACAACTACACATATCCTGCTCGGTCTCCCAAGTCACCTCCTCTACTGGCTGACCCCACCATTGAACCTTTACTGATGCAATGTTCTTTGACCTCAGCTTCTGAACCTGCCTGTCCAAAACAACCACCGGCTCCTCAACATAAGATAGATCCTTATCCAAATGGACTGAGCTAAAATCCAACACATGATATGGATTGCCGTGATACTTCTAGAGCATCGAAACATGAAATACCGAATGAACTCCTGCTAGGCTTGGAGGTAAGGCAAGTTCATAAGCAACCTCCCCAACTCGCAGCAACACCCTAAATGGACCAATGAACCTGGGGCTCACCTTGACCTTCTTTCTGAACCTTATAACGCCCCTCATAGGCAAAACCCGGAGCAAGACCCGCTCTCCGACCACGAATGCCACATTGCGAACCTTTCGGTCGGCATAACTCTTTTGTCTGGACTAGGCCGTGTGAAGTCTATCCTGAATCACCTTAACCTTCTCCAAGGCATCCTGAACCAAGTATGTACCCAATAATCTGGCCTCGCCTTGTGAGCACGTGATTTTTGCCTTATATATGAATTATTCCCAAAAATTCAAACAAAATGATGCCTTTCATTATTTTATGATTTTTTGTGAATTTTTGTGTTATTTTTTTGGTGATTGTTGCATTTTTATCTGTGCATTTTAATTCATATGAAAAATACAAAAATATATTTGCATTTAGGATCTAATTTCGTATTTTAGGATTAATTAGAGGTTAATTTGTTTTGGAACAAAATATGAAGAAAAACAAAAAGTAGTTCACTTTTGCATTTTTAATTGTTTAGTTGTAAATTCGTCGCGAAGTAGATTTTAAACAATTTTAGGATTTAATTAGGACTTTACTTTAATTTTTGCATTTTTGTAAATCAGAAAAATACAAAAAAAATAATAATAATACAAACTGAAAAACAAAAATAAGTAAAGAAAATTTGTTAAAAAAAAAGAGAGAGAAATGGACTGGCCTTTGGGCCAAAATGGCTGAGCCCAAGCGACCCTAAAGGGACCCGAATGACCCAGCCCAAACCCTAACCCTGGTCTGTCTCCCCGCCTTACCAAACGACGCCGTTTGGCATATTTTAATCTTGGCCGTCAAATTCTTTTGATCCAACGACCATCGTTTGAGATAGGGATTTAGATATAATTGTCTGAAAAAACACTTTCAACCCTAAACACATCTTCTCCTTCCTCGTACCGTCTCGATGCCTCACCGGAACTGCCACCGGCGACGAACACCACCTACGCCAACGGCCACCAGAAAAATACCACAAATTCCCCATGAACTCCTCTTTCCAACCCAGCCCTTGGTTTCCCTCGAATCAACGCCGAATCCTTCGAATATCCGTCCAAAGAATTCCGGCCATGACGCCACTGCATCCAAATAACACCAGATTAACAACGTAGCTTCCTCTCCTCATCCTCTATCGAACCCCCTTAACCCCATCCCTCAACTATGGGTAGATTGGCTCAAATTTGGGTTCGAAATTTTCCGGCAAAACCTGGTTTCATCAAACTTCGCCAAACTAGTACCATGGGACCTTCCCCGTCTTTCTCGTGACTTCTGTACCGTCATTGATGGTCAAATGACCATAGGATTGCTCGAATTCTAAATCAAGCGGTGGCAGCTCCCAAGCCCATTAGTGAGCTTTTTCGATTGGTTTAATTTTCTGTTATTTGTTCTTAGTTTCATATAGGCCAATTTCAGTTTAATTTGCATGATTAGTTTTCTTTTCTCATCGTGAATTATGTGGATTTTTCTTTGATTCCATGTCTGATTATGGCCTAATTGGATTGCCATTTTCCTGGTCGTCTTAGCTTAGCCTTGTTATCAGCAGGTTTTATTAGACTCGGTTCATTACTGGAAAATTAGTGTGATAATTGATTAATTTTGTTTGGTTCAAATCATTCTTTGATATATGTTTCAATTCATTGTTTACTTTGAAGCTGTTTGTTGACTAGGCTTAGTTGATAGATAATCATAGTTAAGAGATTGGGCAAAGTTAGAGTCATTTGGTAGTTTCTCACAAGTTCAAGGGTAGTTCGGGTAATTGGTAAGACTTAAGAGTGTTAAGATTATATCTGAAACCTCTAGAACCTTCTAGAGATGGGGGAAAACTAGAATTTCAGAAAATGTGCATACTTGCTTGAGTCACAAGCCAATAAGCTAAGGGAGTAGAGTTGAAATTGAACAAGGACTAAAAAGAAAACAAAAATCTGATAAAGATTCCTTTATGCCTATAAAAAGGCATGACCCTTGCCTCATTCACAAGTTTTGGAAGCTCATAAATTCTCCCCAAAATAGCCTCCCAACAATTTTCAGATCTGTAGTTTGAATACAGATTCAAAACACCTTAGATTTTAGCTCATCTCAATAGAAAACAAAAATACAAAAACAGAAGATCTCCAAAAATCCGAAAATAAAACAGAAAGAACTATAAAAAAATCAAAAAGTCACTATCACATTAATCCCAACACCCAATTCAAATTTCCAGCTGGTTTGGGATAAAAAACAATTGATTTTCCTTGTTTCTGTTTGCTGCTTGATGTTCAAATGTATTTGGAGCCATCTGCGATATGGATTT
Organism: Nicotiana glauca; assembly: GCA_026770625.1. Classification (NCBI taxonomy): domain Eukaryota; kingdom Viridiplantae; phylum Streptophyta; class Magnoliopsida; order Solanales; family Solanaceae; genus Nicotiana; species Nicotiana glauca. The sequence continues at coordinate 63,463 of MU777517.1, forward strand.
GGGTTGATTGATGTTTGTTCATTGAGTGCGTTCATTGTTGGGTCTTGGTTGGTCATTTGGTGCTAGCTGGATTTTAAAAATTGTTCTCGTGCTGCTGTGACTTGCTGTATATCATCTGCCATCGCTGATCTCTTCTTCTTCTTGTTAAATTTCCACTCTAGGTACACGTCTCAAATCATTCCGATGTAAATGTGGAAAATGAAGAAGTGAAATAAAGCTTGAACATATTCTCTGCTTCAGGATGCATTCACTTGAATAATGTTAAATAATTAGATTCATTCTAGTTAATGTGTATGGATTTGGAATAGTTTAGGCTCAATTTGTAGTAACACGGACAATAAGTATATAGACTGTATAATTAGGACTGTTGCTAATGATTTGAACTGTTTGGAGTACTAATTCAAATTGGATTGTTGAGCTCGTTAGAGTTCTTCTTCTGATTTTATGAGCTTTGTTTATTCAATAAGGTTGGCTCAATTTAGTGTAGAATTCATGATGTATTTCACCATTTGTTAATGCAAAATTGGAAGCTTAAAGGCGGATGACTAGTTTATAAATTGGAAGCTAAAGACGTTAGTTCATCGTTATTTCAATTCACAAGTGTTCAGGTGGAACTAGTGATCGGTATTAATTGAATATAACTAGATTGTGTAATTCTCCAAATTTGATCCTAAGTTGATAATAACGGTAACATTAATAAGTTTCCTTGCCAGTAGAACAATACTAGTTTACTACGATCCTTGGCATCCCCATAGCTTAAATATCTCACTAGTAAAATGTTTGAATTGGGGCATGTAACTCATAGTTGCTACCCAACAAACTTCATTTGAGTTTTGCCACAAGGCTTGGATTGCTAGGCCGTGAAAATTAATTGGCAATCCCAATAATTTTCCATTGAGCACAGAAACTATTACAGGCCCAGGCTTGACCAATTTCCGAACAATGAAGCTTGGAATTCCGCGGAAGATGGTTGGCCCAGCCCTGTGGCCTATCTGTTGAAATCATTTTGGGATCTTTCAAACATGTTAACTAATTAGGGCCCCTTTCTTTATTTCTTTAGAGACCAAAAAATAAATAGAAAAATCATAGTCACTTTTGGGTCTGCCTTTAAATAATAAATGAGATGAGCCTCGCCAAATAAAGCGCACAAATTGCGGAGCCCTCAATACTTGGTTATACAAATATATTTAGCGTCCGGGATGGGCCGTTTAACGAATTTCATGGCCTTCCCTAAAAGTAATAACGTGTTATTCTCTTTAGGCACGATTCTAATAAAATTACCTTCCTAAAATTCGGGTGCATATTTATGTGACCCAAATCCAAATCTCAATAAAGTCGAAATGTGTTGACAACCACGGGTGTACTGGTGCGATGTGGTTCGAGACGCATTTTCACGACGTTGCAATTCTTATCAAAAATAAAAATAAAAGCAGGTTACTAATAAAATGCACATAAGTTAGAACATGTTTTGAAATCAGATAAAATCAAATACAACAGTTGAGCGACCGTGCTAGAACCACGGAATCCGGGAATGCCTAACACCTTCTCCAGGGTTAACAGAATTCCTTACTCGGATTTCTGGATCGCGTACTGTTAAACAGAGTCATAATTTTCCTCGGTTCGGGATTCAACCGGTGACTTGGGACACCATTAATCTCCCAAGTGGCGACTCTGAATCTTAACAATAATCCCGTCCCGATTGTCGTTTAATTGGAAAAACTACTTTATGCCCTTGCGGATGTAGCGGAAAAAGGATGTGTGACAGCTCTGGCGACTCTGCTGGGGATAAAACCCAGAACTTCGGTTCAGGGTTTAAGAATTCGAGCTTAGAATAATTGCTATGTTTGGCTTTATCTGATTTTCCTACATGTTTCATGCTAATGTGCTAAATGTTTACCGCTTTGATATTATCTGAACTATATATAAACTGTGCCGAAACCCTTCTCTTCTCACCTCTGGGGATGTGCTTACTGGTTGATACTCCCTATTCTGTTAGTGTCATACCCTAAAATAAGAAAGAGGCCGGACAAGTTACTAAGCCGGATGGCCTTTTGGTTCCCGGTACGTAGCCCCATCCTCGACTCAAGTTGTCTGCTTGGGTACACAGTCTAAAACACATACCAAGGTTTTGAACTTAGAATAACTTGACTTCATGCCGAATCCCTAGTAGGAGCGCTTTTTTGCATCACGTACATATGACTTAGGGGACTCAACACAGGGGTTGGGTCTGTCTAGGACAGGTAACCGAATATGAAATGACCACCATAATGCATTTTACGTGTTGCATTTATTTGTCTCGGACTCGCATGTTGACCGGCTTGAATATTTGGGAAAAGTGAAAAGAAATAATAGTGTAGAGATTTAGGTACATGATTTAGCAAAAACTAATGTCCAAGTAGCGCCGAAACTCTGCCGAATTTTTGAGAAAAAGGAGAGAAGAGAAAGAAATATTGACAATGAAAATAAAGAGGGTGAGGTGTGAAAATAAAGCGAGTGGGGACCGTTTATGTTTGTTTTTACATTTTGTATAGGAAAAGAAGAAATATAAAAGATCCAAAAATAAATAAATAAATAAATAAAATAAAATAAAAATATATAATATATATATATATATATTTTGCATTAGATCATTTTTCGAAAACCAAAAAAGGGGAAAAGGAAAATTCAAACAGATTTTGCATTTTTATCATTTTCAAGAAAAAACAAAAGCATATGTTTAGTTGTTTTTAATTTTCGCCCGTATCCAATTTGCCCGAACTACGCAGGTTTGATTCTCACCGGGTGTGAGATACGTAGGCAACCCTCGACGGATCCAACCATCCCTTTTCAAAAAATATAGCCAAAAATGTTAAAATTTTCATTTTTTTTCATAAATAAATCGAGTGATGACGTTTTTGTCAAAAATAGCCAAATGTTCCCGAAGGGACGACGAAAGGCTGCTTTTGGGAGAACAACCACATTTGGTCATTTGTTAAAGATTTTGACCGGTTAGCCAATACAACCTTAAAATCTTCACCCGAAGTGCTGAAAGGCCGTATTTGCAAAACCGGGTTTGTTTTTGAAATTAGGAATTTGAATGAGAAAATAGTGACATTTTTGCTTTTAGGTCAAAATAAGTGATTAAATCACCTTAATAAATGTGCAGGATGGGCACGACTCAAAATGAACCTTTCTCAATCATGCATAAAATCCCTTTGGAGTTATGTTTGTGGTGGATCGATTTAGGAGGCGAAGGGCAAGATGAAGTCAAGAAATATCTGAAAGGGCTTACCGGTTTGCTAGAGATTGTGCCTCGGGGAGATATTATCAGAGCGCTAGTGACATGTTGGGACCCGACACATAACATGTTCTATTTTTCATACTTTGAGCTTACCCCAACATTAGAGGAAATAGCTAGCTACATCGGAAAAGATGAGGTTCCTTTAAGGCACAAATACTTGGTTGCACCAAGAACTGTAATCCGTGCATAGATTTTTAGACTCTCTAAAGATACGTAGGATGGTTCACAACGCAGATCTGGCAAATGGCTTTTGCACCCCACACTTTATATACCATAGATATGGCCACATCGAGGGGTTCAATAACTCGGAGAGCAAGATATGTAGTAATGGAAACCGCCAAAAATGGGAGGAGCATAGGCGTGTTGCTTTCATGGTGGTCTTTTTGGGGCTTCTAGTCTTCCGAAGGAAGGATGGTAACATCGACATAAAAATCGCAGGGTCGTTAGCACTTTAATGACTCAAGCCAAAAGCACCCTGGCACCTATGATATTAGCCGACATCTTCCGTGCTCTTACAGCCTGCAAGGACGGGGAAGACTTCTTCGAGGGATGCAATCTACTTTTACAAATGTGGATGATCGAGCATTTGTGCCATCGTCCTTAGTTTTTGAGCTGCGGGTCTCCAGAGAAAACCTGCATAGAAGAGTTTTACACGAGGATTAAAGGGGTCAATCTGCCGGAAGGATTCACAGGTTGGACAACATACTTTTGGTCCCTCACTGCTAGTCAAATAGAATGGACATTTGGATGGTTGCCCGTTGATAAAATCATATATATGCCAGCAGCAAGGCCGCATTTCCTCTTGATGGGTCTTAGAAGCATTCAGCCTTACGCCCCGTACCGGGTATTGAGACAACTCGGGAGATGCCAGATAGTGCCCAAAGACGATGATATTAGTTTGCAAGTGGTTGAGATTGGCCCCGACGGCCAATTTCCTGAAGTAAAGGTTCGCCAGGTCTAGAGCAAATGTCAATATTTGGCGGCGAATACTTGCGTCCAGGATCGAGCCAAAGGAGAATTGTCACCTGATTATCAGGCTTGGTATAGAAGGGACGTTGCATTCGGAAGGCCGGCCAAAAGGCCTAACCTCCAGGAGTTTGCTGAATCATCGCAAGAGTAGTGGGCCTGGTTAGCCAAAGAAAATGCGTATAGGGCAAAAATAGGAGAGTTGGAAAAACAGGTCCAAGACCTTAGGTTTGAAAACAGCGTGCAAACCGCGGCTGACGAAGGTGAGAAAAGGAAATTAGCCAAAGAAAACGAAGCCTTATGAGCCCAAATCCAAAAATGAAGATAGCAGCTAAAAACCCTATTAGAAGTGCCAAAGATGCGAAGCTTATAGAAAGTTTAAGGCAAAAAGTAAATTACTATAGTTTCGACCTCAACAAAACAAAAAGGGAACTAGCCGGGGTTCGAAAACAGTTGGCTAAAAACGCAGAAGAACGAGCCCGCATGATTAAGCAGTTTAGAGAAGAACACGATAATGAGGTTGCGGGACTGAGGAAAAAGGTCGTTACCACAGAAAACAAAATGATAAAACAAGCAAAAGAGCTCAAGGTTGAAAGGGAGCACTGTTATACAACACTAGCACAATTAGAGATGGACCTACAACAACTCCAGGAGTGAAGTCAGCAGACTTTGGAGGCCAAGGCCGAACAAATAGGGTGGCTGCTTTAAGAAAAAGGCATAATCAGAGAAAGAATCCTAGCTATTGCTCACTACATCACCAGAAAATGCCCAATGCGTGAGAATATGACTCAGACTACCTTCTTTGCCTCAGTGATGATATTTGTGAAACAGATCATGAGTGACCCGGACAGACTCCAAGGGGAACTTGCACATAGGCCCACGGCGAGACCGAACAATGTCCCACGGGCACCAGGAGCTTTAACGTATTCATGACCGTCATTAGAGTCTGTATTTTCGTTCACTAGAATATGTCAGTAATCTGAGTCTGTACTTTCTTTTCAAGTCAGTCTGCACTTTCATTTTAAAGTAGAATAATTGTTGATGGAGTTTGTAGCCCGTCTTGTCGGTTAGAGTCTGTTAGTTGTCTTCATGCGTCAGTCTCGAGTCCTTGTAATTGAAATGTTTGCTATTATTAAAATTGAAAATTCCAAAAACATGTGGTTCATATTTTACATTTATTGCATTTGATCTGATTCGGGAAGGGGCACGATGCGTAGGCAATCCCTATAGGATCCGACCATAGCCATATGAAAAAGGAAAATGCAGTGAGAATAAAAGCCAAAATGAAAAAAAGAGCGGAGCGATAAAAGAAAACGGGAGAGAAAAAGAGAAAAGATCTGCAACAAAGAAACAATGGCAAAATAAAAGAAACAAGGCAAGGATAAAAGAAAGACGTCACAGTCAAAGCCGGGATGACGCACGTGGTCGAGCAAATGCATACTAGAAACCAATAATTTCCTAGGTGCATTCATGTCCCCAAATGTGCGGTTATCTATTTGTTAATGCCCTAACCACTAACAACGTTGTTGTTGATGATATCTCCAGACAGGTGGTTCAGTTGACTGGCATTCTGGCAACCCACCCATACAACACCCGCTCTAAAGATAAGTCAAAAATGGTCAACCAAGAGTTAGAAACAAGCATCCTCGACCCTTCCAGGTAGGAAGAAGTTGTGGATATCAACGCCATGAAAGAGGAGATGTATAAATTGAAGCAACAGATGGCCGAAATGTACCAGGCTTGGGCAAAAGGACACCCACTACCAGCTTACCCTACTAACCCTACCTACATCCCACCATTAGCTCAGCCACAAGATCCTCCTACAGTTAATTCCTCTCCGGCCAACCCTGCTTACCAGCAATACTACGCAACTACTTCCCAAACACCACCACCTCCACCACCTCCACCACCCAAACAAATCCCATGTCCTCCACCTACGACCACTCCCGTGTTTATGGCTCCTCTACCTGCCACATTACAGAGATGTTCTAGTGAACCCCTGTTTCAAACCCAGGAAACCCACTATTACCCACCGGAACCCACCTTCAAACTACCAGAACCATATCCTTACACTCCCCGTCTTGACATCTCAGCTGAAGAAGAGAAGCCTCCTAAAAACCCTGAGCAGGAAGAAATGATACGAAAGGTGAAAAGCTTGGAACAATCGTTCAGAAATATGCAAGGTCTAGGAGGACAGGTGAGTGTCACTTACAAGGACTTATGTTTGTTTCCTGACGTCCAATTGCCTGTGGGATTCAAGTTACCAAAGTTTGATCTGTATGACGGACATGGTGACCAAGTAGCCCATCTGCGGGGATTTTGCAGCAAGATGAGAGGCGTTGGAGGAAGGGATGAGTTATTAATGGCATACTTTAGTCAAAGTCTCAGTGGTGCTGCTTTGGAATGGCACACGCGGCAAGATCATGCTCAATGGTACACATGGGATGATTTGGCCCAGGCATTTGCAGGCCATTTTCAGTACAATTTGGAGATCATCCCAGATCGGCTGTCATTGACCCAAATTGAGAAGAAGCCAGGGGAAAGCTTCAGAGAGTACGGTTTTCGGTGGAGAGAATAGGCCGCCAGAGTTGATCCTCCAATGAAGGAAGGTGAGATGGTCGATTATTTTCTGCAGGCTTTGGAGCCTACTTATTATGGTCATCTGGTATCGGCAGTTGGGAAAACTTTTAATGAGGTAGTAAAAATGGGAAGTATGGTGGAAGAAGGTCTCAAGACTAACAAAATTATGAGCTATTCAGCGATTAAGACGACTACCCAGGCCATCCAGAGCGGCACTGGAGGGGTATTGGGAAAGAAGAAAAAGGAAGATGTTACAGTAGTAGAATCAAGAGCTTGGTCCAGGGGTCCATCATTATATTATCACCAACCACGCCCCCATCCCCAAACCTACCCACACAACCCATACGGCTCGTCACAACACTACTATCCACCTCCCGCCCCCACTTCTCAGTTCACCACGCCCAAACATACCTTCAACCTCAGGCGCCATGGCGTGCACCCACCCCACAAAATACTTACCACACTCAAAATGCCTACCCACCTCCAAGAGCCTACAAAAACCCCACAGGACCTAGTTTTCGACCCAACCTTGCTTCCAAGAATGACAGGCTGTAGAAGAAGAAAACATTCACACCATTGGGAGAATCTTACACCAGCTTATACCACAGATTGAGACAATTGGGCATGTTAAGTTCGATTGAACCCAAAATCCCAAATCCTCCCCCAAGGAACCTGGACCATTCGGTGAACCGCGAGTATTGCTCAGGTGCTCCGGGGCATGATACAGAGAAATGCTGGCATTTGAAAACGACCATCCAGGAGCTCATTGATACTTGCCGAATTGAAGTACATGCTACGGAGATGCCTAACATCACTCAGAATCCATTACCCACCCATCATGAGACTCATATGATCGAGTTAGTGCATAAAGGGGATTGCAAGAAGCCTTCACAGACCGTGATGATGATCAGGGCCAGTGAGAACAAAGCAAATGAGAAATTAATCAGTGAAAAGGCATTGGTCACAGTAGAACAGACGGTCAACAAACCATCAATGGCAGTAAAACAAGAACTAGTTAAAGTACCAGGAGCAGTTGTCAAGCCCGTTGTGATTGTAAAGGGCGCTCGCGCAGAGCCGGTTATCATCAAATTGGTGACTCAGTTACCAGTGATCAGTGAAAAGGCCATCCCATGGAACTATGACCGAGTGACTGTGATGTACAAGGGGAAGGAAGTTAAAGAAGAAGTTTGTGAAACCCATGGACTGACTCGTTCAGGGAGATGCTTTGCCCCTGAAGAGCTGAGAAAGGTTAAAGCAGCCAAAGACAATCCGGCACCAGTAAAGAGGGTCGTAACTGAAGAAGAGGCTAAAGAATTCTTAAAGAAGATGAAGGCGCAAGATTATTCTATTGTAGAACAACTGAGGAAAACTCCGGCACAGATTTCATTGCTGTCTCTATTGATTCATTCGGACGAGCATCGCTGGGCATTGATGAAGATTCTGAATGAAGCCCATGTTCCGGATAAGATCTCTGTAAATCATTTAGAGAAGATAGCGAACAAGATTTTCAAGGTCAACAAGTTAGATTTTCTGATGATGAGTTGCCTTTGGAGGGTATTGAGCATAATAGGGCACTTTACCTCACCGTGAAGTGTGAAGACTCTGTAGTTACTCAAGTATTGATTGACAACGAGTCCAGCGCAAACATTTGCCCTCTATCCACCCTGGAAAAGTTAAAAGTGGACAGTGAGAGAATCCAGAAGAATAGCATCTGCATGCGAGGATTTGATGGATGAGGAAAGGACATGGTTGGGGATATCGTGTTAGAACTGATAATAGGACCGATTGAATTAATAATGGAGTTCCAAGCGCTCGACATGGAAGTTTCTTACAATCCCTTATTAGGTCGGCCCTGGATTCATGTCGCAAAAGATGTGCCGTCTACCTTACACCAGATGGTTAAATTTGATAGGACCGACAGGAAATTTGTGAGGCCCCGTAAAATTTTGTGCTTAAAACCTAGTAGCTCATAGTGTCAAGGTCCGAATATTATGTTAGGAATGTGTAGAATTTTGACCCTCGGTGGTGATCTAAGCTTTAAAAATTAAAAGAATAAATTTTTCCAGAAAATTGTCATTTCTGCGGTCAAGAATGCGGTCGCAGATCAGCTATGCGGACCGCATTC
>MU777517.1:74415-117480 GCA_026770625.1 Nicotiana glauca
TCGAAAAAGAGTGATTTCAATTATGAAATGGTTAACCTTTTGGTTAATAAGTAATGAAAAATACAGGGGTAACACGTGGGTTAGGAATGGCACCCAGGTCCGCTTGATTGGGGCTACCAGGTCGACCGCCGGTCATGTCCCTCGAATTTGGGGTGTGACAAAATTGTGGTGCATGGGGAGGATAGTTCGTGTAATACCATTATACCTTTCGACGAAGCTGAAGACGACAAAGGTCCATGGGTCTACCAAGTCTTGGACACAGTGTCAGCTGCCAAAATTCCGGAAGGAGAGTGTATTCCTAGGCCCAGAGTAGCTGCTGCATCTGTCATGGTGGCTTCAGAAATGATAAAGAATGGATTCTTACCTGGAAAAGGCTTGGGTGCCTCGTTACAGGGCATCATACAGCCGGTATCTCTTCCTGGAAACCTGGGCACTTTTGGGTTAGGCTTTAAGCCCACTACTGCTGACATAAGGTGAGCTAAACAGATGAAAAAGAGAGCATGGACCCTTCCAAAACCCATACCCCGCCTATCCCGTTCCTTTGTCAGGCCTGGTACTAAGAGGCGCCCGGCAACGGTAATGCTTCATTTTGAGATGAAGGAACCCGACAAGGAGCTGATGGAAAGGTTTGAAAAGCTGTTTGATGAGGTGAATATGGTGGAATCAGGCGAAGTTTCAAGCAAAGCAGATGTGCAGTTCGTGGGGGCCCGTGCAAAGCTCAATAATTAGGTAGCTACTCCTCTTCCTACCCGGAGGGAGTCGTGGTAGTTAGTTTTGATTTTCATTTTAGTTTAATCTGGATTATTTCCAAGTTTGTAATTCGGATGCTATGTTCCGTCCATTTGGATGAGTTAAACCTTGTTATCTTATAATTTTAATGAAATGCAATTTCTTTCCTTCCTGATGGCCTTTATTTTGTCTTCCTTTTCTTTCTTGTACAGTCCCTTTTATGCTGGTATCACTGATGTGTCATGCATGAGGAGTCTTCGGCCTAGTCTTGATTACCAATCTAAATCTGAAATAATAATACAAGAAATTGAGTGTGATGACGAGGTAGGATATGATGATGAGGAAGCCTTTGAAGAAATCAGTAAAGAATTAAACCAATTTGAGGGAAAACCCAAACCTAATCTGAATGACACAGAGGCAATCAATTTAAGGGATCAGGAGAATGTATGGGAAACAAAAATAAGTGTCCATTTTGAGCCTCCGCTCAGAGAAGAGATAATCAAGGCGCTGCTTGAGTACAAAGATGTTTTTGCGTGGTCATATGACGATATACCGAGTTTAAGTACTGATTTGGTGGTCCACAAATTGACCACAGATCCATCATGGCCTCCTGTCAAGCAGAAGCTGAGGAAATTTAAAACAGATATCAGTGTGAAAATCAAAGAAGAGGTCACCAAGCAGTTTGATGCAAAGGTCATTCGGGTCACTCGGTATCCCACCTGGTTAGCTAATGTTGTGCCCGTGCCAAAGAAGGATGGAAAGACCAGAGTGTGCGTTTATTACCGTGATCTCAATAAAGCGAGTCCAAAAGACAACTTCCCACTGCCAAGCATCCATATATTGATTGACAATTGTGCCAAACATGAGATTGGTTCCTTCGTGGATTGTTACGCGGGCTATCACCAGATTTTAATGGATGAGGGAGATGCTGAAAAGATGGCATTCCTCACGCCTTGGGGAACGTATTGTTATAGGGTTATGCCATTCGGGTTGAAGAACACAGGGGCAACATATATGAGGGTAATGACCACCATGTTCCATGATATGATACATCGGGAAATTGAGGTATATGTCGACGACGTGATCATAAAGTCAAGGAAGCAATGTGACCATGTTAAAGACCTGAGGAAATTTTTCCAGAGGCTACGCAGGTACAACCTCAAACTTAATCCAGCGAAATGTGCATTCGGAGTTCCGTCAGGGAAGTTGTTGGGGTTCTGTCACACCTCCTTTTTCACTACTACACCCCAGAAAAGGGTATAATAAAGGGAGTTTTTTCTAATTAAAGTGACAATCGAAACGGGATTATTATTAAAAGGTTCAGAGTCGCCACTTGAGAGATTTATGGTGTCCCAAGTCACCAGTTTAAAATCCTGAATCGAGGAAAATATTGACTCTGTTTAACAGTCTGCGAGCCAGAAATCCGGGTAAGGAATTCTGTTAACCCGGGAGAAGGTGTTAGGCATTCCCGATTTTCGTGGTTCTAGCACGGTCGCTCGACTGTTACATTCGGCTTAATTATCTGATTTTAACAATTATGGACCTATGTGCAAATTTTAACTTTTAACCGCTTTTATTTACTTTTAGAGAAAATTGCAACGTTATTAAAACACGTCTCAAACCACGTCACATAAATGCACCCGTAGTTTTTGACATATTTTAACATCGTTGAGATTTGGATTTGGGTCACATAAATGTGCACCCGAGTTTAGGAAGGTAGATTATTGAAGTACGCGCCCAAAGCCGCTACGCATTTTAGCTTTGTGAGGGCCATGAAAATTTGCTAAATGGCACGCCTCGATTCTAATTTCAAAGGGTCATAATTACGTCACGCGAACGTGTCCACAATCACAATAATACATGAGAACTATTAATTACTATTAGCCTTTGGCTTTTCCCAACTCCCATGACCCAGATCCATTTCGCAAATCTTCGTTCAAACCATCCACACAAAACGGACATCAAAATATCACTGATTTTAACAAACATGAGATGCCATGATACCCATTACTACACCAAATTCCTAACCTACTAAATAACGTTTGAGGCTAAATTGAAGAACGACAATTTGCAACGGAAGACTTTCAGCACTTTATCTTCCTTTGTTCCTTTCCTTTTCTTTTGACAGAGAATCAATTTGCTAAACCCAAATATACACTTATTTTTAGAAGAATCATCTTGAAAATAACCAATCAACCAAATTAGTATTAATGCACCAACGCAAAACATCAAAGAAAAAGAAAAAAAATCATCACAGCTAACGTAGTGGATAAATACAATACTCTTAATGACTTAACCACCAATGACATTTACCATCCACTTGATAAAGTCATTAATGAATTTTTTTTTTTAAAAAGGAAACATGAAAAGAGATCCATAATAAAATGACTAATTAGACCTTTCAGATCATATTTTTGAATGCCAATCGAGGAACTAAGAATAATAGAACAATAACACTGGGACGACGGAGCAAATTGAAAGAATGATTGGATCAAACTAAAATTAAAATAGCAGCTTCACTAGAGTTATAACGAAGATGCGAAAACTAAGAAAAACGAGCCAACATCATATTTAAAACCACCCACCAATTGAGCTATCACAAAGAGAAAGAGAAGAGTATGGACCTTGAATAATCTTACAATTGACGAAAAATTGCAGCAAGTTACAACGGACAAGATACCACAGCCTCGAGCAAAATCCAAAATAGAGATTGAGTCGAATCGAATCGAATCACGGACTGTGCCTCAAACGGACCTCAATTTTTGTCATTCTTCAGAGAGCGTCGTTGCTCTTTTTTGGAAAGGAATGAGTCTAAAATCTGATATGGTCTCTAATGGTGATTGAAGAATGAAGAAGCAGAAGCGTGGGGGGGGGGGGTCTTCTTTTTGGCGGCTGAAGCCTCCAGATTTTAGGTGTTTTTATCCCCTTTTTTGTGTGCTTTTGGGTGTGTATATATAGTAATGTATAAGGGGTGTGTGGGGAATAGTTTTGGGAGGAAAATATTTCGGGGAAGGTATTTTGGGGGGAAAATATTTTGGGGAAGGTCTTTTTGGGGGAAAATATTTTGGGGGAAGGTCTTATGTGGGGAATATTTTTGGGGGAAGGGTTCTTCTAATTTTTATTCCTAATTTCTTTTTATCTTCTTTTTTTTTTAATTAAAAATTCTAGAATTGAAAACCTAAATTATCTAAAATTATACTAATTATGAAAATTGTAAAACTACTTAATTCTAAATTAGAAGAGAAAGATCAACAAAAGAAAAAGGTGTAAAAATAAAAAAAATTTTGTGAATTTTAAATTTTTATGAAAACCAAATGACTTCCTATAAAACCTAAATTCTATGCAAGATATTTTTTGGTATTTATTATTTTGATTTTAAAATATTAAAATGCATGAAATGCAACTATAAAAAAGAAAAATGCCTTAAAAAATCAATAAAAATTATTTTGATCTATTTTTAGGAGTTATCTTCATGTAGGGCAAAAATACGTGCTCACAGCTGCCCCTCTTTGCTCGGAAACACGAAGAGTTTTCGTGCAAAGACAAAGTGAGTGGATACTAGCGATTTTTTCCCGTTTGGATACTCCGTGGGAAGATTTTTTGAAAGATTTGACCGAACCTTGCTTCAAAGGTTGCCTACATATCCTTGGCTATAAAGGAATCAGGTCAGTGTAGTTCAAAAGTGAGTGAGATGGTAGAGTATGCCAAGGTGAAGAGCCGGTCATGGTGCCATTCTGCCGAGGATCCGGTCCGCGGTCCTGTTATTACATCAAAATCAAAAGAAATGAAAAGAGACTAGCTAAGCCTGTCAACTATGAGTTACAAGATTCCTATCTATAAGTCTTCTGAAGCTTGTTCTTGAGTCTTGAATGGTTCTTCATGCAGACCTTGGATTTGAACCTTGACGCTAGCTAGTTGCAGGTGCTAATTCATTCTTCCTCAGCTTTTCGGACCAAACCCGGGCAGGGCCCCACGCTTGTGACTCCAATCATGTCTTAAGCAATTCACATCTTTCTCTACTTCTGCATTTTGATTCCTTTTGCCTTTTTTTGTTTCTCCTCTTCTTTTATTATTTTGGATTGTGACCAACTTCCGCTTTGTCGTCTCGGACTTTTTACTCGCATTATTTACGCAAGCCTCCTTTGTTGCTGACTTGAATTGTGATCTGAGATGTTTTACCCTGTCTCCGAGTGATGCTTGACTACTAAGACTTGAAACATATGCCTCTGTTCTCCAGGCGGGCTCCTGATTGCTGACACTTAAAAAATATTCCCTTTTTCTCCAGGTGGGCTCCTGACTACAACAAAATAGACAAACAAAGAAAATTTTCTGCCCCAGTTTGGTGGCTGGGCACATCATGTTATCAAATATTAAAAATTGAAAGCTAAAATTTGCATTGTGCTTCCCTTGTTCTCCGGGTGGGCGCGTGACTGCTGAAACTTGAAATGTATTCCCTTGTTCTCCAGGTGGGCTCCTGATTGCTGAACTTGAAAAGTATTCCCTTGTTCTCCAGGTGGGCTCCTGACTGCAACAAAATAAACAAACAAAGAAAATTTTCTGCTCCAGTTTGGTGGCTGGGCAGACTTGTGATTTGTTACCTAAGCTATTGATGCGATGGTGAAAGCAAAACTAAAAACTTGATTGGCATGTACGTCCCCTGTGAGTAAAACTATTTGACTAAGATTTTTATCCTAGAAGAAAATTCATCAGACTAGGTTTTCTGTTATCTTAGGAGAAGGATTCATCAGACTAAGATTTTGATCCTAGGAGAAGGTTCCTCAGACTAGGGTTTCTAGTTAGTTATCTTAGGAGAAAGATTCGTCAGACTAAGATTTTGATCCCAGGAGAAGGTTCATCAGACTAGGATTTTGATCGTGTGATCTTAGGAGAAAGCTTCGTCAGACTAAGATGCAGACCCTAGGAGAAAGTTCATCAGACTAGGCCCATTTGGCTATCTTAGGAGAAAGTTTCATCAGACTAAGATTTTGATCCTAGGAGGCGATTCCTCAGACTAGGGTGTTTTGCTGTCTTAGGAGAAAGATTCATCAGACTAAGCTGTTGATCCTAGGAGGCAGTTCCTCAGACTAGGGTTTCTATTTCGTTATCTTCGGAGAAAGATTCGTCAGACTAAGATTTTGATCCCAGGAGAAGGTTCATCAGACTAGGATTTTGATCGTGTGATCTTAAGAGAAAGCTTCGTCACATTTTGATCCCAGGAGAAGGTTCATCAGACTAGGATTTTGATCGTGTGATCTTAAGAGAAAGCTTCGTCAGACTAAGATGCAGACCCTAGGAGAAAGTTCATCAGACTAGGCCCATTTGGCTGTCTTAGGAGAAAGATTCATCAGACTAAGATTTTGATCCTAGGAGGCGATTCCTCAGACTAGGTCTATTTTGTTGTCTTAGGCGAAAGATTCATCAGACTAAGCTGTTGATCCTAGGAGGCAGTTCCTCAGACTAGGGTGTTTTGTTGTCTTAGGAGAAAGATTCATCAGACTAAGATTTTGACTCTAGGAGAAGATTCATCATACTAGGTCTATTTTGTTGTCTTAGGAGAAAGATTCATCAGATTAAGATTTTGACTCTAGGAGAAGATTCATCAGACTAGGTCTTTTTTTATCTTAGGAGAAAGGTTCATCAGACTAGGATTTTGACTCTAGGAGAAGATTCATTAGACTAGGTCCCGTTTTGGTTATCTTAGGAGAAAGGTTTGTTAGACTAAGATTTTGACTTGGAGAAAAATCCATCAGACTAGGCCTTTTATCCTAGGAGGAAACAATGTGAAAAGTAGTGTCAAAGGTCAATGATTTGAGAAACTTCCCTTTTGTCAGCTCTCCTCTTCTTCCTTTTCTTTTCTTTCCTTTCTTGTTCCCTTACTGTTGAACCAACTTTCTTGCACTGCTTTGTTCCTGTTTCAAACAATGAAAACTTATGAGTTTAAAATGTGGTGGTTGGTTTGTGGCCTTGACCTTTGAGGGTAGCTCAATATCCTCCATTTGTTGCATTGTATGAACTGGCGTCTCCCCAACCCTTATGTCTCATACAAATCCCACGACATGTCTATTGCCCCCACTCCGTGTGTATGATGTTCTTTCTTGACTTAACCACTGGCCTCAGCCTTGAGGTTTGTTACTCCTTCATTTGTCATGATATTCGATTTCCATTCGAAGACCTTGCCTGTTTATTGACACGGAGAGTATCTCTGATCTGTTCACCAAAACATCCTCCATATGTTGCGTGGTTCCTAAATTGAGACGTATCAAACCCTTGTATTTCACACGAATCCCAAAACATGTTGATTGTGGCCAACTCATTGTGCTTGTTGTTTTCTCCTGACTTGATGCCTTGATGTGTTCACCATATCCCGTTTTGTTCGATTGGAAAGCTGGTGGCAGATTTTGAAGTCATTTCTCACTTTTTTGAACAACCGACACAGGAAGAGGGAGTAAAACAAAGTGGGAGGAGTAAAGGATAATAGAAAGAGACGATTCCTAACAAGAAACCTATAGAGTAGCAAACCATCAGATGTGGATACCGACTCTAGCGACCTCGACATGCACCTGCAGCCTACTCTGTTTAGCAAATCTGATGTTCAGCTCTTGTTGTACCTTTTGCCATGAAACTGGGCTTCAATGCTCAGCTTGCTCGATCTGATTCACTATCCTTAGTCGACTTGTGGTGCCCGAAGGGTTTTCACCATCAAGCCTCTCTCATTTGGTTTTCTCTTGTCTCACCGTCTCCATATGGTGCCTGTAAAGGTTTTCACCAATAAGACTCTCTCATTTTGATTTCCCTCATCTTTCATCGCTTTGGGGGTACCCATGGTGGTTCTCATTTACAAGATTCTCTCATTCATTTCCTTTGTTTGGACTGGAGTGTTGCCCCCATATGATTCACCTCTGTTCGCTTGACTCGACATTTCTTGAAGACTGATCAGAAAGTCTTTCTTTAGACCGTAATGCAGGCTTTTGGATGGGGATAGAAAGAAAGGTATCAAAGGCTAAAAAAAAACAATTCAACATGGGTTCAGTATTACAACTTTCAGAATCAGATTTTCCCAACAACCACAACTTCTGCCCCAGTTTCTTTCTTGGAGAATTTTGGACTTTTATTTTGTTGTGACTGAATCTTAAGGAGAGGCTGCCTACGTACCCTTTTAGGATCAAGTCGAACGTAGTTCAGGCGACTACTTTTATTGTTGCGATCTTTCCTTTCTTCCACTTTTCCTTTTCTTTCTTTTCATTCTTTTCTTTTCCTTCTCTTTTCTTTTCTTTTCTTCTCTTTTTTCTTTTTGCCTTTTCTTTTCTTTTCTCTTCTTTTCTTTTCTTTCCCTTTTTTTTTCTTTTTGCTTTTCTTTTCTTTTCTCTTCTTTTTTTTATTTTCCTTTTTCACTGTTTTTTTCTCTTGTTTCTCCACTTACTTTCCCCACTCGGGCTTACGAGTTTTATTATTGATTCCGAAAGAGGGGTATGCAAGAAAATAACTGAGGCTCAAAGGGGTAACAAAGGATAAAGTGTTTGGATAGCAGAATAAAATGCCTTCGTCATTCCAATCTCCAAAACATGCCAAGTACAAACTACATAGTTAAATAAGCTGAGGAAAACACATAACACTTTTTGATTGATTCAAATATGTGCCTTCTGTATTTGTCAATCACCTAGCACCATTGGACAACAATCTTGGTACCACGAACGGTCCCTATAGACTTGGGGAAAACTTGCCTTGGGCTTCAAACCGATGTGGCATGATGCTTTTCAACAGTATTTATTTATGTTCTATCTACCCCCAGTTTCACTTGATTTGGGCTTGAAGTGATATTAGAATCCCTTACTTGTTTCCCTCGAATGTCCTTACATCTTCAACATTGTTTCATTGCTTCAATTACTAAACTGACTTTGAAAAACCAGGCTGAGCATTATGCGTGCATGTCATGTCACTAGAACCAACATGAAAAGAATTGTAAAAGGAGAAAGGAACCAAATAAAAATGACTAGAAATGGCAAGATACAGAGAATTGCATTAGACTGACGGTAAAAGGGGTTCAACAACAAACTAAGCAAACGAAACTATTTACAACCCTTGAACAAACCTAGACGGCACTGAATAAGCTATTATGACTAAACAAAGCAAAAGTGAAAAGATAGAAGGGTTTGGGTCACAAGACAATGTCCGAATTACAACCCTGAGAATAACACGGACAACAGAAATGACAACAAAATAAACCACCAAAACTCCATTCTAGCTAACCAAGAGATGGAGCGTCTTTCCAACCGCAAAACTCGACACCTTAGCCACTGGATTGCCCATCAAAATTACTGGGACCTTCATTCAACAAGTTTCCGAGAGGATTCTCATACTCCCCGTCGCCATGGATCTTCCCCACAAAATATGCACCGTCATGTGTAGGTAAAGGATTTTGTGCAATGTTTTGGGTGCCATTGTCCTGGACCGCGATTATCCCTTCCTAAATCATTCTTTCTATCTCTCTTTTCAAATCCCGACAACTTTCGACATCGTGCCCCTGGGCATTGGAATGGTATTCACACCTTTTAGAAGGATCGAAGCTTCTTGCGTGCTTGTCCACATGATTCGGAGGAACTGGTGCAATCAGGTTATAATGCTTTAGTTTCTCAAACAAGTCTGCATATGATTCTCCGATGGGGGTGAAAGTTTCCTGCTTCTGTGCCCTCTCTTGCTTGAAATTTTGGCTGGCTCGTAAACCTACTCCAGAGGGATTCATGTGGGCTCTTAGAGGTGGGTAGGTGTTTTGAGTTGAGTAAGTATTTTGTGGAGTGGGTGCATGCCATGGCGCGTGGGTAGGATGTTGGGGGTATGTGTGGGCATGGTGGACGGAGTAGTGGGGACCACGTGGTGGGTAATATTGCTGTGGAGTGTGGGAGTAGGTTTGGAGATGGGGTTGAGGTTGATAGTAATATGGTGATGGGCCCCTGGATCGAGTTCTCGATTCAACTACCGCCACATCTTCTTTCTTTTTCTTTCCCAGTACCCCTCCGCTCTGGATAGCCTGGGTAGTTGCCTTGATTGCCGAATAGCTCAGGATTTTATCGGATTTGAGCCCCTCTTCAACCATACTTCCCATTTTCACTACCTTGTTAAAAGATTTTCCCACTGCTGACACCAGGTGACCATAGTAGGTAGGATCCAAGGCCTGCAGAAAATAATCGACCATTTCGCCTTCCTTCATTGGAGGATTGACCCTTGCAGCCTGTTCCCTCCACCGAAATCCGTACTCTCTGAATCTCTCCCCCAGCTTCTTCTCAATTTTGGTCAGTGAAAGACTATCTGGGACAATTTCAAGGTTATATTGAAAATGACCTGCAAATGCTTGGGCCAAATCGTCCCAGGTGTACTACCGCACATGATCTTGTCGCGTGTACCACTCCAAAGCGGAACCACTCAGACTCTGGCTGAAGTATGCCATCAATAATTCATCTTTCCCACCGGCCCATCTCATTTTACTGCAGAAGCCCCTCAGGTGGTCCACCGGGTCACCATGACCGTCATACAGGTCAAATTTTGGAATTTTAAACCTTGCGGGTAACTGCACATCCGGGAATAGACACAAATCTTTATAGGCTACACTGACTTGGTCACCCAACCCTTTCATGTTCCTGAAGGACTACTCCAGGCTTTTTACTTTCCGAATCATCTCTTCCTGCTCCGGGTTTTTAAGCGGCTTTTCAGTTTCCACCGGGAGCTCGAAGTGAGGGGTGTAAGAATATGGCTCAGGCACTTTAAAAGTAGGCTCAAGAGGATAGCACTGACTGTCGTGATCTTGAGACAATGGCTCACTGGAAGATCTTTTCCATGTGGCAGATGGAGGCGCCACAAAGACAGGGGTAATTGGTGGAGGAGGGTTTTGTTTGAGTGGTGGAGCCTGGGGAGGATAGGAGTTGGTGCTATAACTTTGTTGGTGGAAAGGGAAAGGTGCAGATGTATGCACAAGAGAAAGCTCCTGAGACTGAGCCAAAGGTGGGATATATGCTGGATTGGCAGGATAAACTGGCGCTGGCTGACCTTTAGCCCAAGCCTGAAGCATCTCGGCTATCTGCTGCCTCAACTTATACATCTCATCCTTCATTGCTTTAACATCTACCACTTCCACCTCTTTTGATGGGCCCACAATACTGGTATCTGATTCTTGGCCTGTCATGTTCATTTTGGTTTTTGCCCGGGTGTTGTAAGAATGGGTTACCAGGATACTGACTGCCTTTTGTCCTTGTGTTGTAAAACCTAGTTACAACGCTAAAACCACAAACCAACCACCTTTCTGGAATGACACGACAAAAATGAAACATCACGTTAGCGTTAGGGCATTTAATATATTGGCAACAACTTTTGATCGGGCGCATGCGTCATTCCGGCTTTTTCCTTATTTCCAATTGCAAACTTTCTCTTCCTTTGTTTTTCTTCTCTTTTTTTTTTCTTCTTTTCACTCTTGCCTTTGTCTTCTCTTGTTCCTATTTTCTTCCTTTCTTGATGTGTTTCTGCTATTTTCTTTTCTTTTTGCCCTTTTGTTGTTTTTCCTCTCTCTTTTTTCTTTTTGCCTTTTTGTGGTTTTTCCTCTTTTTTCCCTTTTTTCTTCTTTTCCTTTTGGTTATGGTCGAATCCTACGTGGATTGCCTACGTATCATGACCCCGCATGAATCAGACCGAGCGTAGTTCTTGCAAATAAGTGCAAAATTAAATGCAAGAAATAAAGAAATAATTTTTGGGAATTTTCAAATTAACAACTGCGATTACAAAAACTACTAGACTATTTGTTTTTTTTTCAAAAAGGAAAGTACAAAACAACCTCAAAAACAAAATACAGACTCGACTAATCTAGGAGTACATCAAAGCTTTAAATCCTGGGGTCCACGGGGCATCACTCTGCATCGTCGCATGCCTGCGCAAGACTGAGAAGGCTTCAATATCAATTGTGACTATTTAAAGAAAACTTGCCATGTAATGACTTCTTTTGACTTTAAAATCCAAGTGGCTATTTTTGAAATTTTTATTTAAGATTCGGTTTTGCAAATACGGCCTTTCAGCACTTCCAAAAGGGAGATTTTAAGGTTGTTCTCACAAACCGTTTTAAAATGACTCGGGGTGGTTGTTCTTATAAAAACAGCCTTCCGGCGCCCGTTTGAGGACATTCGGCTTATTTTGAACAAGAATGGCGTCACCCGACTTATTGGATAAAAAATTAAAATTTTGGCATTTTTGGCTATTTTTTGTAAAGGGGTGGTTGGACCCGATGAGGGTTGCCTACGTATCTCATATCCGCTAAGAATCAAACCAGCGTAGTTCGGGCAAATTAACGAACTATTTTGAAACGAGACTCTTTTCTCATTTTCATTTTTTTTTGCATTTCATAAACAAATAACAAAACTACTTTTAAAAGTAAGACCCTTTTTTTTTAATTTTCATTTTTCATGGCAAGACAAACTATTTTCTTTTTCTATTTTTGAAAACCAAACAAAATAACGATTTTTTTTTTCCTTTTCATTTTCAACAAACAATGAAACAACCTATTTTTCCAAATTAAAATAAAGACTCTTTTTCTTTTTCTTTTTCTGCGAACAATTTCTAAAAATAAAGACTTTTTTTTTCCTTTGCAAAACAAAACATTTCCATTTTTTATTTTTTTCGAAATTTCGGCAGAGTTTCGATAGCATTTGGGCATCGATTTTTCTAAAACTAAACAATTAATTCTTTACACTGCTATTTCTCTCTTTTTCTTAATTTTACAAAATTTTCGATGTTCAAAAGCCGGTCAACATGCGGGTCCGAGAAAAATAAGTGCACGTAAAATGCATCATGGTGGTCTTTTCATATCCGGTTACCTGTCCTACACGGTCCCAGCCCCTGTGTTAAGTCCCCTAAGTCAAATGCAACATGATGCAAATAAGCGCTCCTATTAGGGATCCGGCATGAAGTCAAGTTATTCTAAGTTCAAAACCTGAGTATATGTTCTAGACTGTGTACCCGAGCAGACAACTCGAGTCGAGGAGGGGGCTACGTACCGGGGACCCGCGGGATCGACTGGCTTAGTAACTTGTCCGTCCTCTTTATTATTTCAAGGTATGACTTTAACAGAATAGGGAGTCTCAACCAGTAAACACATCCCCGGAGGTGAGAAGAGAAAGGGTTTCAGCACAATTTATATATACAGTTCAAATAATATCAAAGCGGTAAAATATTTAGCACAGTAGGCATGGAACATGTAGGAAAATCAGATAACGCCAAACACAACAATTATTCTGAGCTCGAATTCTTAAACCCTGAACCGAATTTCTGGGTTTGTTTTCCCCAGCAGAGTCGCCAGAGCTGTCACACCTCCTTTTTCACTACTACACCCCCGGAAAGGGTATAATAAAGGGAGTTTTTTCCAATTAAAGTGACAATCAAAATAGGATTAATATTAAAAGGTTCAGGGTCGCCACTTGAGAGATTTATGGTGTCCCAAGTCACCGGTTTAAAATCCCGAATCGAGGAAAAGATTGACTTTGTTTAACAGTCTGCGAGCCAAAAATCCGGGTAAGGAATTCTGTTAACCCGGGAGAAGGTGTTAGGCATTCCCGAGTTCCGTGGTTCTATCACGGTCGGTCGACTGTTACATTCGGCTTAATTATCTGATTTTAATAATTATGGGCCTATGTGTAAATTTTAACTTTTAACCGCTTTTATTTACTTTTAGAGAAAATTGCAACGTTATTAAAACACGTCTCGAACCACATCACATAAATACACCCGTAGTTTTTGACATATTTTAACATCGTTGAGATTTGGATTTGGGTCACATAAATGTGCACCCGAGTTTAGGAAGGTAGATTATTGAAGTACGCGCCCAAAGCCGCTACGCATTTTAGCTTTGCGAGGGCCATGAAAATTTGCTAAATAGCACGCCTCAATTCTAATTTCAAAGGGTCATAATTACGTCACGCGAACGTGTCCACAATCACAATAATACATGAGAACTATTAATTACTATTAGCCTTTGGCTTTTCCCAACTCCCATGACCCAGATCCATTTCGCAAATCTTCGTTCAAACCATCCACACAAAACGGACATCAAAATATCACTGATTTTAACAAACATGAGATGCCATGATACCCATTACTACACCAAATTCCTAACCTACTAAATAACGTTTGAGGCTAAATTGAAGAACGACAATTCGCAATGGAAGACTTTCAGCACTTTATCTTCCTTT
This sequence comes from Nicotiana glauca, assembly GCA_026770625.1. Lineage (NCBI taxonomy): Eukaryota > Viridiplantae > Streptophyta > Magnoliopsida > Solanales > Solanaceae > Nicotiana > Nicotiana glauca. The sequence continues at coordinate 88,365 of MU777517.1, forward strand.
GTTCCTTTCCTTTTCTTTTGACAGAGAATCAATTTGCTAAACCCAAATATACACTTATTTTTAGAAGAATCATCTTGAAAATAACCAATCAACCAAATTAGTATTAATGCACCAAGCAAAACATCAAAGAAAAAGAAAGAAAATCATCACAGCTAACGTAGTGGATAAATACAATACTCTTAATTAGGGGTGTACAAAGAAAACCGATAAATCGCACCAAACCGGTAATCTGAGTCAAACCGGAAAAAAAAACCCGATCATGGGTTGGTTTGACTTGGTTTGGTGTTGGAAAAAATAACCCGACCTTAATTGGTTTGGTTTGGTTTTAACTAAAAAAAAGTCAAACCGAAACCAAACCAACCTGATATTACATTTATTCAATTTTTATAAATATTTTATACATATAAATATTTATTTTTAATATAATTCATAAATATTTCTTTAACTTTTTCACAATTTTATCTTTAAACATATTATTTCAAGTTTGGAATTAACATTCTTAAATGGTCCAATAAATTTTATAGTTAATAAAGGTAGTAATTCAAATAAATTTTATATCAATACTAATGTTAACTAAGAAAATTCAATTCAACACTAGAGATGACAATAGTGTGGATATCTATTTTTTAGTTTTGCATTGTTTATATTGAAAATACATAACTTAGTTTATCATTTTCTTTAGTACTTAGTTGTGTAACTAATATACTTATAGTTATACTTATTTAAGCATGACTTATATAGTACTTTTAGATTATGTTAATAATTGTTATGGCTTATTACTTAGTAATATTTTCTTTATGGATTTTCGTATTTTTGTTATTGAATATTTTAGTACAATGTTATGACGCATCTTATATTATTGTATTATTTTCTTGAAAAATATATTATATAGTTGTATCCTTGTAGGATTAGAGAAGTATGTGGAGCACAAGTTATATATTTGTGCTATGAAGACTTATCGGAAAAAAAACCCGAAAACCCGAAAAAATCCAAAAAACCCGATTTCGTTGGTTTGGTTTGGTTTATAGATTTAAAAATCCGACATTATTGGTTTGGTTTGGTAATTGAAAAATCCGAACCAACCCAGCCTATGCACACCCCTACTCTTAATGACTTAACCACCAATGACATTTACCATCCACTTGATAAAGTCATTGATGAATTTTTTTTTAAAGGAAACATGAAAAGAGATCCATAATAAAATGACTAATTAGACCTTTCAGATCATATTTTTGAATGCCAATCGAGGAACTGAGAATAATAGAATAATAACACTGGGACGACGAAGCAAATTGAAAGAATGATTGGATCTAACTAAAATTAAAATAGCAGCTTCACTAGAGTTATAACGAAGATGCGAAAACTAAGAAGAACGAGCCAACATCATATTTAAAACCACCCATCAATTGAGCTATCACAAAGAGAAAGAGAAGAGTATGGACCTTGAATAATCTTACAATTGAAGAAAAATTGCGGCAAGTTACAACGGACAAGATACCACAGCCTCGAGCGAAATCCAAAATAGAGATTGAGTCGAATAGAATCACGGACTGTGCCTCAAACGGACCTCAATTTTTGTCATTCTTCAGAGAGCGTCGTTGCTCTTTTTTTTGAAAGGAATGTGTCTAAAATCTGATATGGTCTCCAATGGTGATTGAAGAATGAAGAAGCAGAAGCGTGGGGGGGTCTTCTTTTTGGCGGCTGAAGCCTCCAGATTTTAGGCGTTTTATCCCCCTTTTTTGTGTGCTTTTGGGTGTATATATATAGTTGTGTATAGGGTGTGTGTGGGGAATAGTTTTGGGGGGAAAATATTTTGGGGAAGGTATTTTGAGGGGAAAATATTTTGGGGAAGGTCTTTTTGGGGAAAAATATTTTGGGGGAAGGTCTTATGTGGGGAATATTTTTGGGGGAAGGGTTCTTCTAATTTTTATTTCCATTTTCTTTTTATCTTCTTTTTTTAATTAAAAATTCTAGAATTGAAAATCAAAATTATCTAAAATTATACTAATTATGAAAATTATAAAACTACTTAATCCTAAATTAGAAGAGAAAGATCAACAAAAGAAAAATGTGTAAAAATCATTTTTTTTTGTGAATTTTAAATTTTTATGAAAACCAAATGACTTCCGATAAAACCTAAATGCTATGCAAGATATTTTTTGGTATTTATTATTTTGATTTTAAAATATTAAAATGCATGAAATGCAACTAAAAAAAAGGAAAATTCCTAAAAAAAATCAATAAAAATTATTTTGATCTATTTTTAGGAGTTATCTTCATGTAGGGCAAAAGCTCACAGGTTCGTGGTAATTCGACGCGGCATTGAGTTAGACCCATCCAAAATCAAAGCAATTCAGGAGTTACCACCGCCAAAAAGCAAGAAAGAGGTGATGAGTTTGCTCGGCAGGTTGAATTATATCAGCAGGTTCATTGCCCAGCTTACGTCGACTTGCGAGCCTATCTTTAAGCTGCTAAAGAAAGATGCTGCGGTCAGATGGACAGATGAATGTCAGGAAGCATTTGACAAGATTAAGGAATATTTGGCCAGTCCACCTGTGTTGGTTCCGCCAGAGCCGGAAGACCCTTGATCCTCTATCTGACAGTTTTGGATAACTCTTTTGGCTGTGTACTGGGGCAGCATGACATCACAGGAAAGAAAGAGCAGGCGATTTACTACCTCAGCAAGAAGTTCACATCTTATGAGGTAAAGTACACTCAGCTCGAGAGGACGTGTTGTGCTTTAACATGGGTAGCGTAGAAATTGAAACATTACTTGTCATTATATACAACCTATCTCATCTCGCGGTTGGACCCATTGAAGTACATTTTTCAGAAGCCCATGCCCACAGGGAGGCTCGCGAAGTGGTAAATCTTGCTCACGGAATTTGATATTGTCTACGTGACCCGTACTGCGATGAAAGCACAAGCGGTGGCTGATCATCTAGCCGAGAAGCCAGTTGATGATGACTATGAACCTTTGAAGACATATTTCCCTGATGAGGAGACAATGCATGTTGAGGAATTAGAACAAGTCGAAAAGCCAGGGTGGAAGTTGTTTTTTTATGGGGCTGCCAATACCAAAGGCGTTGGGATAGGAGCGGTACTTATTTCTGAGACAGGGCAACACTACCCTGTTACAGCTCAACTTCGCTTCTACTGCACCAATAACATGGCTGAATACGAGGCATGTATCTTGGGTTTGAGATTGGCTATAGACATAGGTGTCCAGGAGATCTTGGTCATGGGCGACTCGGATCTTTTGGCGCATTAGATTCAGGGAGAATGGGAGATGCGAGACTTAAAGCTCATATCGTACCGGCAGTGTTTGCATGAACTTTGTCAACGGTTTCAGTCGATAGACTTTAGGCATATCCCAAGGATTCATAATGAAGTTGCTGATGCTTTGGTCACTTTGGCATCGATGTTGCATTATCCAGATAAGGTGTACGTGGACCCGTTGCAGATTCAGGTTCGAGATCAGCATGCCTATTGTAACATGGTAGAGGAAGATCTTGATGGTGAGCCGTGGTTTCATGATATCAAAGATTACCTCTGGATGGGAGTATATCCGGCGCAGGTCACAGGGGATCAAAAGAGAGCCATTAGACACTTAGCGAGCGAATTTTTCTTCAGTGGAGGAGTGTTGTACAAAAGAACTCCAGATCTTGGTTTATTAAGGTGCATGGATGCTAAACAGGCTACAACTATCATAATCGAGGTACATGGAGGAGTCTGTGGACCTCATATGAGTGGATATGTATTGGCCAAGAAGATTCTCCGAGTAGGGCATTATTGGCTTACTATGGAACGGGATTGTATCAGTTTCATGTGCAAATGTCATCAGTGCCAGGTACACGAAGACTTGATTCACTCTCCACCGTCTTAATTGCATACAATGTCAGCACCATGGCCTTTCGTTGCTTGGGGAATGGATGTCATTGGGTCGATCGAGCCAGCAGCGTCAAATGGGCACATGTTTATTCTGGTAGCCATTGATTATTTCACTAAGTGGGTTGAGACGAAAACTTTCAAATCGGTGACCAAGAAGGCAGTGGTTGATTTTATGCATTCGAATATTATTTGTTGATTCGGAATCCCGAAGGTAATTATCACAGTACGGTGCCAATCTCAATAGCCATCTGATGGCGGAGACATGTCAACAGTTTAAGATCACGCACCGTAATTCCACCCCATATCGTTCTAAGGCTAATGGAGCAGTCAAGGTAGCTAACAAGAACATCAAGAAGATACTTCGGAAAATGGTGGAAGGGTCCACGCAATGGCATGAGAAGTTACCCTTCGCTCTATTAGGCTATCGCACTACTGTTCGCACTTCAGTAGGGGTGACTCCTTATTTATTGGTATATAGTACGGAGGCAGTAATACCCGCAGAGGTTGAAATACCATCCCTTCGGATTATTGACGAGGCAGAAATTGACGATGTCGAATGGGTCAAGGCCCGCTTGGAGCAACTGAGCTAGATTGATGAAAAGATATTGGCAGCAGTATGTCACGGACAGTTGTACCAACAAAGAATGTCAAGAGCATATAACAAGAAAGTGCGTTCGCGGAAGTTCGAAGTAGGGAAATTGGTGTTGAGGCGTATCTTACCTCATTGGCCGTAGCAAAAGGAAAGTTCTCCCCTAACTGGCAGGGGCCATTTGTTGTAACCAAAGTGTTGTCCAATGGTGCATTATATTTGACAGATGTTGAAGGAAAATGTGTAGATATGGCTATCAACTCCGATGCAGTCAAGCGATACTATGTATGATTTCTTTGTCTAATCGTACTTAATTGTATTTGGCATGTTTTGAGATTGAAATGACGAAGGCATTTTGTTCTGCTATCTAAACACTTTATCCTTTGTTATCACTTTGAGCCTTATTTTATTTTCTTTCGTACCCCTTTTTCGGAATCAACAATAAAACTCGTAGGCCCGCGCTGGAAAGTAAGTGTTAAAACAAGAGAAGAGCAGTGAAAAAGCAAATGAATATGAAAAGGAAAAGAAAAAGAGAAAAGAAATGAAAAAACAAGAGAAGAGGAGAGAAAAGAAAAAAAAAAGAGAAAAAGAAGAGAAAAGAAAAAAAAATAAAAAAAAGAAAAATATAGAAAAGAAAAGAATGAAAGAAAAGAGAAAGTTGAAGAAAGGAAAGATCGCAACAACGAGGTAATTTTACGACCTGAACTACATTTAACTTGATCCTGAAAGGGTACGTAGGCAGCCTCTCTGAGGTTCAGTCATACCAAAACAAAACTCCAAATGTCCCCAAGAAAGAAACTGGGGCAGAAGTTGTGATTATTGTAAGAAGGACGATTCTGAAAGTTGTAATGTTAAACCCATGTTGAATTATTTTGAGCCTCTATACCCTTCTTTCTAAACCCCATCCAAAAGCCTACATTATAGTCCAAAGAAAGACCTTCCGATCAATCTTCAATAAATGACAATGCGAGCAGGTAAAGTGATTCATGTTGGGGGCAACACTCTGGTACCAGAGGAGAAACCAAAAATGAAGAGTCTTATTGGTGAAAACTCTCACGGGCACTGTAAGGCAACGGGAGCTGAGAGAAATAAAAAATGAGAGAGTCTTATTGGTGAAAATCCTCATGGGCACCGTAAGGCGACGGGAGCTGAGAGAAATAAAAAATGAGAGAGTCTTATTGGTGAAAACCCTCACGGGCATCGTAAGGCGATGGGAGCTGAGAGAAATAAAAAATGAGAGAGTCTTATTGGTGAAAACCCTCACGGGCACCGTAAGGCGAAGGTGAGTTTTCAGACGGGCAAATGAAACAAGTCTTTGGTTTAAAGGTGCTCGAAACATGGCAAGATGAGCGAGGTTTGGGTTTTGGTGAAAGTCAGGTTATGAAAGTCTGGAACAACAAATGTGGAAATTGAAAGATGATTGGTTGGACAGACTTGGCTGGTTAATCCAAAATGCATGGCATGATCAACGGTACAGGCCGCTCCACTCAGATAAGTCCTCTCTTCGTTACAAATCATCCGTTTTCAGAGTCTTTCTATCATTAACCTTCGAGGTCATTGCATTTCATTCTCTTGAAGTCTGTAAGATGTTCAACGTCAGTTCTGTTCAAAAACAAGAGAAGGGCATCAAGGCTAACTACCAGCTTCCCAGTTGTACAGAGCAACCAGGCCGGAATATATCAAAGATGTCAAAAGAAAGTAAGGTATAAAGGAACAATGAAAGTCCCATCGGCGGGTTGAAAAGATAATTGCGGGAGAGAAGCAAAGTTTCAAAAAGAGTCGTCCGAAACATAAAATAGAAATACGGGATAAAACATTTAGGTCATCAAAGTCGGGGGTTGAAAGTCAGTCAAGAAGTCGAGGCGTTTCAAAGCGAGTCCAGGGAAACAAGTTGGAGCGGAGCCGGAAGCAGGAACATACCCAACAAGAATGCCAGCAGCTAACCACAATTTTATATTAACGAATCTTTCTTTGATTGAGACACGGGTAGAAAATTTGCTTTGTTTGTTTTGTTGCAAGCAGGCGCCCACCTGGAGAACAAGGGAATACTTTTCAAGTTCAGTAGTCAGGAGCCCACCTGGAGAACAAGGGAAGTGCAATTCAAATTTTAGCTTTCAATTTATTATATTTGATAACATGCTATACCCAGCTACCAAGCTGGGACAGAAAATTTTCTTTGTTTGTTCATTTTTTGCAGTCAGGCGCTCACCTGGAGAACAAGAGAATACTTTTCAAGTTCAGCAATCAGGAGCCCACCTGGAGAACAAGGGAATACATTTCAAAAGTTCCAGTAGTCAGGCACCCGCCTGGAGAACAAGGGAAGTATGATGCAAATTTCATCCTTCAAGCTTTAATATTTGGTAACATAACGCGCCCAGTCATCAAATTGGGGCAAAAAAAAATTCGTTGTTTTGTTTTGTTGCAAGCAGGCGCCCACCTGGAAAATACGGGAATACATTTCAAAAGTTCCAGCAATCAGGCACCCACCTGGAGAACAAAGGAATACCTTTCAGCAATCAGGAGCCCACCTGGAGAACAAGGGAATACGTTTTAAGTTCAGCAGTCAGGCGCCCACCTGGAGAACAAGGGAAGTACAATTCAAATTTTAACTGTTAATTTTAATATTTGATAACATAATGTGCCCAGTTACCAAACTGGGGCAGAAAATTTTCTTTGTTTGTCTATTTTGTTGCAGTCAGGAGCCCACCTGGAGAATAAGGGAATACTTTTCAAGCGTTGCAGTCAGGAGCCCACCTGGAGAACAAGGGAATACTTTTCAAGCGTCAGCATTCAGGAGCCCGCCTGGAGAATAGAGGCACACATTTCAAATCTAGCTGTCAAGCATCGCTCGGAGGAATGGCAAAACATCTCTGATCACAATGCAAGGCAACAACACAAGAATTCCAGCGGAAGAATACAAGTTCAAGGCAACACAAGAGCAAGTTTGAAGACATAGAATAGGACTTTTGTAATTCATAGATCATAGCTTAGGCTAACTTATTTTTCTTTTAACATGGTGTAATAAGGAGGTTAGCGAGCAGTAGCAGCAACAACAGCAATGAGATCACAGTTCCTGGTAGTCTCAGCTACCAAACCTTCCCGAACTACATCACCTGATTTCTTTTTAGCCAAGGATATGTAGGCAACCTCCGGAGCAGGGCGCGGTCGACTCTTTCAAAAATGCTTCACACGGAATATTCAAACGGGAAAAAATCGCTCGTATTTGCTCACTTATCTTTTTTCGAAAACTCTTCATGTTTCCGAGCAAAGAGGGGCAACTGTGAGCACGTGATTTTTGCCCTATATATGAATTATTCCCAAAATTCAAACAAAATGATGCCTTTCATTATTTTATGATTTTTTGTGAATTTTTGTGTTATTATTTTTTTGGTGATTGTTGCATTTTTATCTGTGCATTTTAATTCATATGAAAAATATAAAAATACATTTGCATTTAGGATCTAATTTCATATTTTAGGATTAATTAGAGGTTAATTTATTTTGGAACAAAATATGAAGAAAAACAAAAAATAGTTCACTTTTGCATTTTTAATTGTTTAGTTTTAAATTCGTCGCGAAGTAGATTTTAAACAATTTTAGGATTTAATTAGGACATTACTTTAATTTTTGCATTTTTGTAAATCAAAAAAATACAAAAAAAGAATAATAATACAAACTGAAAAACAAAAATAAGTAAAGAAAATTTGTTAAAAAAAAAAAGAGAGAGAGAAATGGACTGGCCTTTGGGCCAAAATGGCTGAGCCCAAGTGACCCTAGAGGGACCTGAATGACCCAGCCCAAACCCCAACCCTGGTCCATCTCCCCGCCTCACCAAACGACGTCGTTTGGCATCTTTTAATCTTGGCCATCAAATTCTTTTGATCCAACGACCATCGTTTGAGATAGGGATTTATATATAATTGTCTGAAAAAACACTTTCAACCCTAAACACATCTTCTCCTTCCTCGTACCGTCTCGATGCCTCGCTGGAGCCGCCACCGGCGACGAACACCACCTACGCCAACGGCCACCAGAAAAACACCACAGATTCCTCATGAACTCCTCTTTCCAACCTTGCCCTTGGTTTCCCTCGAATCAACGCCGAATCCTTCGAATATCCGTCTAAAGATTTTCCGGCCATGACGCGACTGCGTCCAAATAATACCAGATTAACAACGTAGCTTTCTCTCCTCATCCTCTATCGAACCCCCTTAACCCCATCCCTCAACTATGGGTAGATTGGCTCAAATTTGGGTTCGAAATTTTCCGGCAAAACCTGGTTTCATCAAACTTTGCCAAACCAGTGCCATGGGACCTTCCCCGTCTTTCTCGTGACTTCTGTACCGTCATTGATGGTCAAATGACCACAGGATTGCTCGAATTCTGAATCAAGCGGTGGCAGCCCCCAAGCCCATTAGTGAGTTTTTTCGATTGGTTTAATTTTCTATTATTTGTTCTTAGTTTCATATAGGCTAATTTCAGTTTAATTTGCATGATTAGTTTTCTTTTCTCATCATGAATTCTATGGATTTTTCTTTGATTCCATGTCTGATTATGGCCTAATTGGATTGCCATTTTCCTGGTCGTCTTAGCTTAGCCTTGTTATCAGCAGGTTTTATTAGACTCAGTTCATTATTGTAAAATTAGTGTGATTATTGATTAATTTTGTTTGGTTTGAATCATTCGTTGATGTATGTTTCAATTCATTGTTTACTTTGAAGCTGTTTGTTGACTAGGCTTAGTTGATAGATAATCATAGTTAAGAGATTGGGCAAAGTTAGAGTCATTTGGTAGTTTCTCACAAGTTCAAGGGTAGTTCGGGTAATTGGTAAGACTTAAGAGTGTTAAGATTATATCTGAAACCTCTAGAACCTTCTAGAGATGAGGGAAAACTAGAATTTCAGAAAATGTGCATACTTGCTTGAGTCACAAGCTAACAAGCTAAGGGAATAAAGTTGAAATTGAACAAGGACTAAAAAGAAAACAAAAATCTGACAAAGATTCCTTTATGCCTATAAAAGGGCATGACCCTTGCCTCATTCACAAGTTTTGGAAGCTCACAAATTCCCCCAAAATAGCCTCCCTACAATTTTCAGACCTGTAGTTTGAATTTAGATTCAAAACACCTTAGATTTTAGTTCATCTCAATAGAAAACAAAAATACAAAAACAGAAGATCTCCAAAAATTCAAAAACAAAACAGAAAAAACTATAAAAAATCAAAAAGTCACTATCACATTAGTCCTAGCACCCAGTTCAAATTTCCAGTTGGTTTGGGATCAAAAACAGTTGATTTTCCTTATTTCTGTTTGGTGCTTGATGTTCAAATGTATTTGGATCCATCTGTGATATGGATTTGGGTTGATTGATGTTTGTTCGTTGAGTGCGTTCATTGTTGGGTCGTGGTTGGTCATTTGGTGCTAGCTGGATTTTAGAAATTGTTGTCGTGCTGCTGTGACTCGCTGTATATCATCTGCCATCGCTGATCTCTTCTTCTTCTTGTTAAATTTCCACTCCAGGTACACGTCTCAAATTATTCCGATGTAAATGTGGAAAATGAAGAAGTGAAATAAAGCTTGAACATATTCTCTACTTCAGGATGCATTCACTTGAATAATATTGGATAATTAGATGCATGCTAGTTAATGTGTATTGATTTGGAATAGTTTAGGCTCAATTTGTAGTAACACGGACAATAAGTATATAGACTGTATAATTAGGACTGTTGCTAATGATTTGAACTGTTTGGAGTACTAATTCAAATTGGACTGTTAAGCTCGTTAGAGTTCTTCTTCTGATTTTATAAGCTTTGTTTATTCAGTAAGGTTGGCTCAACTTAGTGTAGAATTCATGATGTATTTCACCATTTGTTAATGCAAAATCGAAAGCTTAAAGGCGGATGACTAGTTTATAAATTGGAAGCTAAAGACGTTAGTTCATCATTATTTCAATTCACAAGTGTTCAGGTGGAACTAGTGATCGGTATTAATTGAATATAACTATATTGTGTAATTCTCCAGATTTGATCCTAAGTTGATAATAACGGTAACATTAATAAGTTTCCTTGCCAGTAGAACAATACTAGTTTACTACGATCCTTGGCGTCCCCATAGCTTAAATATCTCACTAGTAAAATGTTTGAATTGGGGCATGTAACTTATAGTTGCTACTCAACAAACTTCATTTGAGTTTTGGAACAAGGCTTGGATTGCTAGGCCGTGAAAATTAATTGGCAAGCCCAATAATTTTCCATTGAGCACATAAACTATTACAGGCCCAGGCTTGACCAATTTCCGAACAATGAAGCTTGGAATTCCGCGGAAGATGGTTGGCCCAGCCCTGTGGCCTATCTGTTGAAATCATTTTGGGATCTTTAAAACATGTTAACTAATTAGGGCCCTTTTATTTATTTCTTTAGAGATAAAAAAATAAATAGAAAAATCATAGTCGCTTTTAGGTCTGCCTTTAAGTAATAAATGAGATAAGCCTCGCCAAATAAAGCTCACAAATTGCGGGGCCCTCAATACTTGGTTATACAAAAATATTTATCGTCGGGGATGGGCTGTTTAACGAATTTCACGGCCTTCCCTAAAAGTAATAACGCGTTAGTCTCTTTAGGCATGGTTCTAATAAAATTACCTTCCTAAAATATGGGTGCACATTTATGTGACCCAAATCCAAATCTCAACGAAGTCGAAATGTGTTGACAACCACGGGTGCACTGGTGCGACGTGGTTCGAGACGCATTTTCACGACGTTGCAATTCTTATCAAAAATAAAAATAAAAGCAGGTTACTAATAAAAGGCACATAAGTTAGAACATGTTTTGAAATCAGATAAAATCAAATACAACTATTGAGCGACCGTGCTAGAACCACGAAATCCAGGAATGCCTAACACCTTCTCCCGGGTTAACAGAATTCCTTAATTGGATTTCTGGATCGCGGACTGTTAAACAGAATCATAATTTTGCTCGGTTTGGGATTTAACCGGTGACTTGGGACACCATTAATCTCCCAAGTGGCTACTCTGAATCTTAATAATAATCCCGTCCCGATTGTCCTTCAATTGGAAAAACTCCTTTATGCCCTTGCGGGTGTAGCGAAAAAAGGAGGTGTGACACGCCTGACTCGAACCGACCCACTGGGGACCGATATCGCCTACCATACAAAGGCTCATATGGTGCCATCTGAATGTTGGACTGATAACTGTTGTTGTAGGCAAATTCTGCCAGTGGAAAGAACTGATCCCAAGAACCTCCAAACTCCATCACACACACACACGGAGCATATCCTCAAGAATTTTTATAGTGCGCTCGGACTGTCCATCCATCTGAGGGTGAAATATCGTGCTCAACTCCACCCGACTACCTAAATCCTGTTGTACGGCCCTCCAGAACCGTGATGTAAATTGTGTGCCCTAGTCAAAGATGATAGATACTGGCATGCCATGAAGTCTGACAATCTCCCAAATATAAACTCGAGCCAACTACTCGGAAGAATAGGTAGTCATCTCAGGGAGGAAAGGAGCCGACTTGGTTAGTTTATCCACAATCACCCAAACTGCATCAAACTTCCGCTGAGTCCGTGGAAGTCCAACAATGAAATACATAGTGATCCACCCCTATTTCCACTCCGGAATCTCTAACTTCTGAAGCAATCCATAGCAATATGGACACCGAGCAACATACTCCACTATATCTTTCTTCATTCTCTTCGACCAGTAATGCTGCCTCTAGTCCTGATACATTTTTGCGGCACCGGGATGAATAGAGTACCATGATCTGTGAGCCTCCTGAAGAATCAACTCATGGAAACCATCCAAATTAGGCACACATAGCCTGCCCTGCATCCTCAAAGCAACATCATCCCCAATAGTGACCTCCTTGGCATCACCGTGCTGGACCGTGTCCTTCAAGACAAGCAAATGGGGGTCATCATACTGACGCTCCCTGATACGATCATAAGGAGAAGACCGAGAGACCACACAATCCAAAATTCAACTAGGCTCAGAAATATCCAATCTCACAAACTAGCTGGCTAAGGCCTGAACATCCAACGCCATGGGCCTCTCCGCTGCTGGTAGATAAGCCAAACTCCCAAACTCTCACCCCGGTAACTCCAAGTATCGACCACCACATTGGCCTTCCCCAAGTTGTACAAAATGGTGATATCATAATCCTTAAGCAGCTCGAACCACCTCCTTTGACGCAAATTAAGATCCGTATACTTGAACAAATGCTGCAAACTCTAGTGATCAGTGTAGATCTCACAAGGGACACCATACAGATAGTGCCTCCAAATCTTCAAGGTGTGAACAATAGCAGCTAACTCAAGGTCGTGGATAGGTTCGTTCTTTTCATGCACCTTCAGTTTTCTAGACGCGTAGGCAATCACCCTACGGTCGTGTATCGACACCGCTCCGAGGCAAACTCGTGATGCATCACAATAAATGTTATAAGACCCCGAACATGAAAGCAATATCAATACTGGGGCTGTAGTCAAAGCTATCTTGAGCTTCTGAAATCTCTCCTCACACTTTTTCATTCACCTGAATGGGTCACCCTTCTAGGTCAGCCTGGTCATAGGTGCTGCAATATATGAGAATATCTCAACAAAGCAACAGTAATAACCCACCAAACCAAGAAAACTCGGGACCTTTGTAGTTGAGGACAGTCTGGGCCAACTCTTCACTCCTTACACCTTCTTTGGATCCACCTTGATCCCTTCACTTGACACTAAATGACCCAAAAATGCCACGAAATCCAACCAGAACTCACATTTTGAGAACTTTGCGTATAACTTCTTTTCTCTCAAGGTCTGAAGCACCGTCCTCAAGTGCTGCTCATGATCTTCCCCACTCCAGGAGTACACCAGAATGTCGTCAATAAAGATAATGACGAATGAGTCAAGATAATGCCAAAATACACTGTGAATCAAATATATAAATGCTGATGGGGCATTAGTCGGCCCAAATGACATAACAAGGAACTTGTAATGACCATACCAAGTCCTGAAAGCAGTCTTTGGGATATATGGTCCCCAAATTTTCAACTGATGATAACTCGAACGTAAATCAATCTTGGAAAACACTCAGGCACCTTATAATTGATCAAATAGGTCATCAATACGAGGAAAAGGATACTAGTTCTTCACTGTAACTTTGTTCAACTAGTGATAATCGATGCATATACGCATAGAGCCATCATTTTTATTCACAAACAAGGTAAGAGCACCTCAAGGTGACACATTGGGCCGAATGAAGCCCTTATCAAGCAATTCCTGTAATTGTTCCTTCAATCCTTCAACTTAGGAGGGGCCATACGATAAGGTGGAATAAAGATGGGCTAAGTGCCCGACAACAAATCAATGCCAAAATCAATGTCTCTGTCGGGCAGCATGCCCGGAAGATCAACTGGAAACACATCAGGGAAATCTCTCACTACTGGGACTGAGTCAACTTTAACGGTATCAATACTGATCTCTAACATAGGCTAGATACACGTCACACCCCTTCTCAACCATTCGTTGAGCTTTAAGAAATGAAATAACTCTACTGGGAGTATAATACAAGGTACCCCTCCACTATAATCGCGGTAAACCTGGCATAGCCATCATCACGGTTATGGCGTGGCAATCAAGAATAGCATAATAGGGCGACAACCAGTCCATGCCCAAGATAATATCAAAATCTACCATGTTGAGGAATAATAAATCGGCTCTATTCTCAAAAACACTAAGAGTAATCAAACACGGCCAATAAATGCGGTCCATAATAAGAGAATCTCCCATAAGAGTAGGCACATAAATAAGGGAACTCAAAGAATCCGAAGATACGCCCAAATGCGAGGCAAAATAAGATGATACATAAGAGTAAGTGGAGCATGGATCGAATAGAATTGATGCATCTCTATGACATACCTGAACAGTACCTATAATGATAGAATAAGAAGCAACGACCTCTATACGAGCAAGAAGGGCATAGTATCTGGCTTGGCCTCCCCCTCTAGAGTGACCTCTACCTCCCCGACCTCTACCTCGAGCTAGTTGAGAAGGTGGGGTGGTAGCTGGTGCTGTAATAATAGCATGAGGACCTGGTGGAGCACGCTGTGGCTGAGAAGTCTGTAGAGGTGCACCTCTCCTAAGTCTGGGGCAATCCCTTACCATACGACGAGTGTTGCCACACTTAAGACAAGCTTTGGGAGGACTTGGAGGATGTGACTGGCTCGTGCTAGGTCTACTGGACTTACCGTTGATAGGCCCCATACAAGAGGCACACTAGATATTAAAGGTGCATAATAAGGCTTGTGAGGTCTAGGAGGAACTGGAATACCACTAGTGGCTGGAAGAGCTGAATGAACGGGGCGACTCACATAACCCCTATCATGACAAACTGCAGCTGGAGCACGTGCACCAGAATAATGGCCTAACTCTCGAGACCTCTTGGCCTTTATCTCTCCTCCATATCCCAAACAAGAATGGCCTCCACTATCCTAGCAATACTCACCACCTGTTGATATAGAATATCCATCTCTAACTCCCGGTCCATGCTAGTCTTGATGCTAGGAATGAGTTCCTCAATAAACCGGCGAAACCTCTCTCAAACTGTCCAAGGTCGGTGCATGTCTAGCAAAATCACTGAAATGGACTACATACTCTGAAATAGTCGTGGCACCCTGGCGCAACTGCTCAAACTCCATGTGCCATGCGTCCTTGAGGCTCTGGGGGACATACTCTCTCAAAAACATGCCCGAGAACTGAGTCCATGTAAGGGAAGCTGCCTCGGCCAGATTTTCCAACTCATAAGTACGCCACCACTGGTAGGTTGTCCTCGAAGCTGAAAGGCAGTGAAAGAAACCCCATTCGACTCTGCTATGCCCATAGTGTGGAGGATACGATGGCACTCCTCCAAAAATCCTTGAGCATCCTTTGATGCTAGACCACTAAATGTAGAGGGGTCATACTTCTTATACATCTCAAGCCTATGCTGCTCTCCTCTAAAGCTGTTTGCCTTCCATCGAGATAAACTGGGGCTACAGGTAGTACCGATATAACCTCTGGCATCTAATCAACCCAAACCCACTACTTTGGGTGCGGGCGGCAGCAGTCTAAGCTCCTCTCCTAACTTGAGATGTGGTTGGAGCAAGGGGAATTAATCTTGCCCGAGCTAGAGTTCTGTACATGCTCATGAACTGTGCAAGGGTCTCCTGAAGAGCAGGAGAAGTAGTAGCAGGCATATTAGGTGCCTGTACATCCTCGGCCTCTATCCCGGCCCCAGCCTCGACTGGCTCTAGCAGGGGGAACGGGTGCCTGGTCATCTCCAGTAGCACGTGTCCTTACCATTTGTGAGAGAATATAAGACATAAGTTTAGAATTTCGAAGTCAATAATCTCGCACGACAAGATATCAAATGAAGTAGAATTTTCCTAACAGTTCCATAGCCTCCTGAAGATAAGTACAGACGCCTCTGCACCGATCCGCGAGACTCTAATAACCGACTTGTGACTCATGACTCCATGAACTAGAGATCTGATACCAACTTGTCACGATCCAATTTCTCCTTCTGTGAGATATCGTGACGACACCTAGTCTCTACGACTAGGCAAGCCTAACACATTGCAAAAAAGAAACAAAAGCATAAACATTAAATACTAATAGTAACAATGATTTAATAAGCAACTAAATGCCACTCGGCATATACAATTATCACTTCAGAAATATATCGAACAATACCCAAAACCCGGAAACTCGCAAGTTACAAGCTACTAAGAAGTTTTAACTGTTTTATACATCATCTCTACAAAAAGAAAGAGAAATAAACAGAGGGGGGCACCAAGGATCTGCGGGCAGATGTACCTTGAAGTCTCCAACAGCTAGTGATGAGGTTGGTATGATGAATCTGGATCTGCACACGAAAAACATGTGTAGAAAAGGGCATGAGTGCACGACAATGGTACCTAGTAAGTGTCAATCCTAACCTCGGTCGAGTAGTGATGAGATCATGGCAGGGCCCTACTGGTATAAATATAATGAAACAAGATAGAATAAAATATCGCAATAAAAATAAATATGGAAATATGACATGAATAGAATCAATAGAAGATAGCAGCTGAGTACACGGTGATAACAATATGGGATCTATTGGAATACCGTCCAGTTGTCCCAAATATAAAAATGTATAGGGGGATCTCTCGAAATACTGTTCAATTGTCCCAAAGTAAATATGCAGTGCTGGGGGATCTCCCAGAATACCGTTTCATAGTTCCAAAGTAAATATGCAATACAGGGGGATCTTCCGGAATATTATTTCGTATTCCCAAAGTAAATATGCAACTCAACCAATATAAACTATAGTCACAGCAAGAAAATCTACAGTTTAGACTAAGTTCGAATCAAAGAAAGCGGGTAATTTCACTAAACATGTTGCATAGAGCTCAAATAGACAATTAAAACATGTAGGCACGCTTTTCTAATCTAAATAGAATGGTACATATGCTAGTGTAGTTCAAACAAGTTGAAAACAGGTTATGACTTAGTGAAAAATGAAGTTTTACAACAAATAGCGTGTGTACGTACTCGTTACCTCATGTACACGATGCTCATATATCAAACAGTACCAAATCCTAAGAGAAGTTCCCCCACACAAGCTTAGGCAAGCCACTTACCTCAAACCAAGCTCAAATCAATCTGTAATAATGCTCTTTCCACAAATATCCGGCTTCGGATGGCCTAAATCTAGCCAGAACCAATTGTATAATGGTTACTGTGAAAATGGTAACAACAATTAACTTTGTAAATGGGACTATAAAAATATGTGATCTATCCCCCAGCTAGTTTATGAGGGTATTTAGTGCTAAAGCGTGGGATAAAATGATAAAAATTGAGTTAACCAAAGCAGTAATCGAACCAATAAGGGGTTGTTGGCATAAGGCCAGCCAGTAGATACCTCGGGACTAAGGTTCGAGCCTATCTCGGGCTATCGAGGGTAGTCAGGAAGGGGATGACAGGTTAAAATGTAGGTAAGAAAGGCTCTATATCACCAATATTGAACAAAGTAACGAAGAACATATGAGAAAGCGATAAAGTGCTAACGAGACCTCGAGGTCAATAAAGATATACATTTTAGAAGAAAGAGAGAGAGAGAGACAGATATACTGTTGCATTTGTGGAGAAGTGGAGCAACATAAGTCCTCTACAAGGTAGGGCGAGTCCCCTTTATATAAGAGGGGAACTCGAATACAAAAACAACAACAACAACCCAGTATAATCCCACAAGTGGGATCTAGGGAGGGTAATATGTACGCAGACCTTACCCCTACCCCGGGGAATGCGAATACAAGTACATGTGTATTAATTGCAAGAGTACAAAGATGGGACAGCTTAATGAAAGGCCTCACAGTAGGCTCTAGATAGGCCGGACCCGTCAGGTGTAGCCATGTGCCTAGGGGGCATCCCCTTTTATCCCAACCTCGGACCCTATTTTTCCGAGTTTGACTTCGACGAGCCCTGAGGCTGAGAACCCAATCGCGGAGTCCCACCCTCGGGGTCTCGAGGAAAGCTTTTGAAATGTCTTGATAGCAAAAAATAAGTTTTCTGATTTTGCCGCGTACAAATAGTCTCCGCGTTTCCCATGGTGAAGTAATGGGAAAATGATTCTGACACTCGAATCCTCGAGCTCCTTTAGAGACATTATGCTGGCAATTCGGATCGCGTTGCAATCTTTTATAACTGCCGGCGTATCTTATAGATCCCTGCTCGATGCATTGTCGTTTTCGCTTCTCAAGGCAAAAGTATTGCCGTCGATTCATTTTTTCAAGGAAGCAGTAATTGCACCCGTCGGTCAATCTTCCAGAGCATCGATGACCGTGTCATTTTACCCCTATAAATGAGGGCATTTTTTTGGCATTGCTTCCCCCATCTCAATACTTCCGTTGGCATGCTTTGCTTCTTCCTTCTCATCATCTTCTTTTACCTTTGATCACCACAATGGAAGCTTTCTATCTCAAGGCCGTTTGGAGGAGTTCCTTTGGACTCTATGTTGTTCCGATATTGCTGTTGGTCCGAGATGGTAATGGATGGGAGTCGGTTTCCCCTTTGCATAGCCGGCCGTTCGGATTATGCACCGCTAATCACTCTTCTACCTAGGCCTGGTTTGACATTTCATCCACAGGGCTCTTTCTTTCCTAAGGGATAAAGTGGCACCGCTGGCCATTGAGGTGGGGGCCCGCCGAATATTCAAGCTTTGGCTTTGGAGGGCCATGTCTCTTTTCTCTACCTCCGCTGCATCCCCTTCATTTCCTTTCCTTCGTCTTTCCCGACAGAGATCCTTTGGGGGATTGAGCTGGGAACCTATGAGAGGTGGAGGTCGAAAGAGTACCCTCGAGGATACGTGCTTGAGGGTGTGGCAGCCGAGGATGCTGATACCGGAGATGGACTCTCGAAGGCGGATCGGGCGCCCGGGTTTTATCACATGTATAGCCTCCCGTTCCTCCGCTTTAGGTGTTGATTCTAGCAAGATTTTGTAATACGTATGTAATGACCCTCCGAAACTTTGTAATCGCACGTCATGACCTGTTGGGGGATTTTGTGTTCGAATCCTTGTGAATATGAATATACTCTGCTGACTTTTGCTTTCCTTACTTTGTTTTATATGCTCTTACGCCCTTCGGGGCCTTTTGAATGCCTTTTTTTTTGTTAGCCGTCGTAGTCTGCCATGATAGCTTGTCCTGATCTTCAACTGATTGACATGGTTCCCCCATGGCCTTATTGCCGTATTTTGTATTGATGGAGGACCGACCGGAAAAATTCAAGTTGTCGGGGTCGGCTAATTTGTTCGGAGATCACGTGTTGAACTCTGAGGCCTCCGGGGATGCTATCCCGATGAAGGCCATCTTCGGGTGCCCCGGGAGGGCCTGTTCATTTTGATGTAGATAACCCTTTTAGAAAGTATAAGCTTGGCTTCCGTTTGAGGAGTTTGCCTATCTTTTGGGCGCTTCTTTGGGCCCTCATGGAGCTTTGATGATCAGAGCTTCCAGGGTTTACTCCTCTGGGGAAGGGATCACGAGCCCGGGAGCTCGCCTTGCGTATTGTACCTGCATTTTGGAGCTTATTATGACCCTGTTTCTTGGGAACGGGGGCCCCTAATGCGAAATGCTGCCTCGAGCATGGAGATAATTTGCGTGGTCCCTCGAGTCTTGTTGTATGTTGGAGGATGTTCCCTGGGTCAAAATCGACCCGTTGATTTATATCGAGGCCATTGGCTTCCTGGAGCTTGCCTCGAGCAGGCGACTCGCCGTTTCCTCTTGCATATAAGAGAGGTGGCTTCGGCCTTATTGCGAGACTTCATTATTTTTGGGTAGCTGTTCTTCTGTTTCGGCATAGGGCTCCCTATCTCTTAAAGTGCGAAAAGCGTTATTGCTTGCCTTTACTTTATTTTGTTAGTTTTTCCATAGTCATGGCGACTACTTCAGGACCGACATGTCAAAGGGCGAAGAATGATTTTCCTGTGCTCGGGAGTCGAAGGATTTCGCTCTGGAGATGGCGTCCTTGATAAGAGAGTAACACCTGGAGATGGCGAGGCAACACTGCCGGTGGAGTAAGGGGGTGACACTGCGGGAGCTTTCCCCTGGTGAAGGCATCGTGGACTCTGCTGACGGGTACCCGAGTGTGCACCTATACCCTTTTACATTTGGCCCTCTTGATAGGGTTGTGCTTGACTTTTGTTTAAAGTATTGGGTTACTCTGTGGCAGATTCACCCGTCGTTTTGGCGAACAGTGTTGATGATGAGATTCTTTGCGGAGAAAGTCGGTCTTGAGTTCATGCTTGATCATCTCATCACGCTATATTGGCCCTTTTGATTATTGAGGCTTGCTAACCCTGAGGGGTCATTCGCCTACGCCCTTCGTTGTTTACGATAAGGAAGGCAATGACCGAGAGTGTGCCAGTTGGTTCGTCCGAGTCCGGACAACCGATATTATTCCTGTAGAATTTCTGCCATTTCCCA
This sequence comes from Nicotiana glauca, assembly GCA_026770625.1. Classification (NCBI taxonomy): domain Eukaryota; kingdom Viridiplantae; phylum Streptophyta; class Magnoliopsida; order Solanales; family Solanaceae; genus Nicotiana; species Nicotiana glauca. The sequence continues at coordinate 108,847 of MU777517.1, forward strand.
AAAGGTGGAATCATGCACGTAAGTAAGGCGCTTTGTCGCTCTTTCAGATTTTTTTCATGGAAAAAATCGGCTAAATAACAATGCTATCTCCCTTGTTGTAGCAACTTCGTGGACACCGGGCAAAGTCCATGATCTGCCCGGCTGGGTTCGGAGGTTGGTGACCCATTTATCTTGCGACGAACGCAGGTGACGGGCTATGTCTCGCGTCAGGTGGGGAGTGGACCATCAAGGTACGTGCATGCGTTGCTTTTCCTCGACTGGCGTATACCCGAGGTAACATTTTCCCATCTCGTCTGTATTGGATCTGTCTTTTGCAGATATTGGGCGGGTCCTTGGGGCGAGGCAGCGCTTTTCCAGAGAGGAAGTGGAGTCATCGGCCTTCGGGCCAAGAGGTGGTAGTAGTAAGAGGGACCGGATCCCACAATGCAAAAGAGCCTTTATTAGTGCTAGCCGGGCTCGTATTTATAAGGACGGGGCACTGCCCGAGTCCGCTGATCCTGGAGCACCTATTTCCCTGCAAATGGCTCCTTTGAGCGAGCACGTTGTCCCCAGGGCCAGTTCTTGCGAGGTCGCAGGGGCAGGATCAACAGGAGCATGTTCTGGTCTGGAGGAAATTCGTCGTCTTCAGTTTGTGGTGAGTTTGTGCACAGTTTTTTTATATCCCGCATCTTCCTCCTCTCATTGAATCTTTCCTGCATAGGCTGCGATAGGCTTAAGTCCGAGCTGTTTCATCAAAAGGCCAAGTTTTAGAGGATTCTGGATGAGGAAGAATCCCATAGGCTTCTTTGTAGGGAAGGAATTTGAGCTGCAACATTGGCGATATGAGGCGTATTGGAGCTCAAATTATGAGAGCTATTTGATGAAGCAGGTAAGTTCCTATAGTGCGTGCTTCGCTTCTTTCCAATTTTAAGGCTAATTTCCTCTAGTCGTATCAGTTGCAGAAAAAGGTAGAGGCCTTGGAGTACCTTAAAGGTGATGTGAACCGCGTCAGGGCCGCTTGCGAGGAGCTAAGAGCTCAAGTGCAGACTCAAGCTCTAGAGGAGATGAGTGCCTCGGCTAGGGTCCCGGCCTTCGAGATCCAACTCAACTTGACCCGTGACAATGCCAAAGTTCAGGTGGATATGATCGAGAGACTTGAGTCTGATCTCTCAAAGGTCAGGTCCGAGATAATCGATGCCCGGGCGGAAGCGACATGAAGCCGAATCAGGGCTGATCATGAGATGGCGATTTGCATAAAGGATGTTGCTGGCGCTTAATTCGAGTTGAGGCGAGCCCTCGATCATGAGAAGAAGATCGAGGAATATGTTCAATGCCGATCCCAGAGAGAGGTATTCGAGGAGGTTATTACGAGGGGCTTCATTCTCTCGGAGTAATTGGCTCAAGCAAGGGCGGATGACGGTGACGCTCGATCACTCCTTGTAGATGTTGCGGAGGAGGAACTTGATGAGATGTAGCCCTTTGGTGCATAATATAGGTTCCATCATTTTGTAGCTTTGTTTCTAGCTTGCGCAGGGCGTGCCTGTAGGTGGAGAATGTTTTTTCGTATGTTATATAAGAAGAATTTTAAAGCTTTACTACTTTTGTACCTTTTTTATGTCGTTGCTCTCGATCATGTAGACTGGTTTTGGAACTAGTCCCCGAGTTGTGTTATGGCTCGAGCTTCGATTGGCCTTCCAGCTCTTTCCCTCCTACATGGGCGGAGGGCGAAGGCCCTTTGTGCTTCTGGGCTGAAGCGATTTTGCAGGCCCGCGGCCTGGAGATTTGTCTTGACCGACGATAGTGTTGCTTGGGCTGTGACTTTAGGTGTATTGTGGTTTAATTGTCCTAGGGTTTAGTTTCCAAGTTGGGATCCCACTCGATTTTAATTTACCATTGAGTCCGTTCGGGCTAGCAATAATGGTTTTCATTTTCTGCCCTTGGGCGCTTGGTGATTTTCCGGGTCCAGTTTCCGAGTCGCGTTGCGATTCGAGCTATAATTGGCCCTTAATCTTTCCAGAGATTCTGGTTGGCGGTAGTGGCATCGATGTCGCGCCCTTGGGTGTTTTATAATTTTTGGGTCCAATCTCCGAGTCGCATTGCGACTTGATCTGTAATTGACCCTCAAATCTTATTGAGTTTCCGGCCAGAGATGGTGGCTTTTCTATCGTTTGATCGTTGGGAAATTTTAGTATGAGTCCTGGAGGCTTTTCTTAGTTAACTATTTTGGATCCGGTCTCCGAATCAGGTTACGATTCGAGCTCACTTTAATCCTCAAGTTGTCAATTTTCAAGTTGGCGACAATGGCTCTTACGCTGTATGGTTGTAGAGACCTTTTGATATGAGGCTCGGAGGCTTGCTTAGCTAGCGATAATGGTTCTTATGTTGTTTGGTCATAGAGACCTTTTGATATGAGGACGGGAGGCTTTTTGAAGGGTTTGTTTCCTCTTGTTAAGGTCTTTTTGAATATTTTTGCCTGACCCATCGTCGGATTTGAAAGAACCTTGATTTCAAGTCGTAGTCGGTGATGTTTTGAGCACCTCATAAGGTTCATAGATCATAGGTCGAGTAGATCGACGCCCTTGCAATTTCGAAGCTGATGTGGTTGGGACTCTTTTATTTACCTGTTGAGGGTAGGCTATTTTTTAACCTGTTCTTTCTGAAGTATATTCGGAGGATTTTTTAGTGACAGTCGAGCGTCCCCGAGTCGCGTTATTTAGGCTGTATTAGCCCTTTTGACTGGAGTCATATGCATTTGGCCGGGGCCATTTTTGATCCTGAGAGGCAGTTTTAGGCATCTATACCGAGGGTATACCCTTTAGGAATTCTTATAAAGGCAATGTATAGCCTAAACTATGGGATTTTTCATGCATGTTGAGGTCTTATAGTTTTCCATGCCTATTGAGGTCTTACAGTTTGTGGAGAATAGATTGGTTGTACCGAGGCTGCTCGCTAGGGTCTTACAATTTTGGATTTTCCAGTATATAGAGATTGGCGGCAGTCTCCAAGTCATGGAATTGTTTAATCCTAAATACCACTTCTCGTGAGCTCGGAGTTGAACCATAAGGGCTTGATGAGCCCGACGTTTCGACCCTGGGGTCATCCGGGTATCGAATTTTTTAAGTCTCCGAGTATCTCGAAATACATCTAGCAGAGAGGTTTTAGCTGTGAATACGACGAAATAGTCTTCTCCGAAGCATGGAATGCTTAAAAAATATTCTTTATTGCTTGGAGAAAATATAAGCTGTAAATGCATGTTGTCCTATGGCTGTGAGTTTGGCCCACACGGGTGTGACTTCTCCGACTATTCGATGTGCTTGTATGATTCCATATTGGAACTTTTAGAAGAGAGGATTGCGATCTCGTCGGGTCCCCTTCTTGGGGGTTGTGCAACCCTTCTAATAATCTTGTTGGCAGAACCTTCTTCATGTTAGAAACCCTATTGAAGAAAGAAATGCTCAGCGGGGTCCCGTGGGGGCCACGGATCCTCGAGTGGGGTTCAGATCTACAGAAAGCCTCAGCTTACTGCCTGCATACAGGTTAGTAAAAATAAAAGAACGGAAATGATAAAGAGGGTGGAGTAGTTCTTCCTCCCTACGAGGTGCATAGGCGGCGTTTCGGGGAGCAAGACCTGCTGCAGCCGTCTGCCACATCCGACCAGGTCGGACCGAATATGTGGTTATGCTTACCCTTTTACCTCATTTGAGGGCAATGTCGGCGACGGGTCAAATGGTGAGAGATCTCCTCTCATCGCTTGTGGCTAAATACTTTAGCCCTGCATTTGTCATGGGGTATTACACCTTTGGCGGAGCAGGGTCAGAGTCACCTCTGGGTGATGTATCCGCTGTTGTCTATATAAAGCGTCTGTGCCCTGTGCGCTCGACGTATCAGCCTGAGCTCGGGCGAGCTGTGTAGAGGGAGCGATTTGGTCGTTGTGGCGATTGCCATCAGGGACCCATTAGAGATCCGATGTGAGAGCGATATTGGTCTGGATTGTCCTGTCAGCTTCGGACCGACATCATCGGTAAGTTTGGAAGAACCACCTGTACTCATAAACACATGTTTTATTTGAAATGAGTCGAATGAAAAGGGATTACCAATACGTTAATGCGATGCCGAGGTGGAATCTCGACATCCTTTTCCTCGAGCGCGAGGGTGTCCTTTGGGAGCATTTTCTAGTATCGTCCCTTTCTGGTGATGGGCACTTGCACTCTACAATGTACGGATCTTTGCGGGGTGCTGCCATCCTTTTACAGTTGTGACAATACGCCACAGCTCGCTGACTCTTTTTTGCCTGATCTCTTTCCTCCTGTGGAGCTGGATCCGGGTCTGCTGGCTCGGTGAAACTTTGTGGAAACCTTTGTTGAATGGCATAGTTGCTACTCGATTGGTTCTGTGACCCCGAGCATCTTGTGATTCCCGTGGCGGGCCATGGTTTCCTTGGAGGGGTCCCGGTTGACTAGATCCGAGCCACCTGGAGTTCTTGGCTTCGCTTATGGTGAACACTATGCCTGGAACTGCAACGTTGAAGTCGTGCTCTATCGGGCGAGGTTTCCTTGCCGGCTGTGTCTTGTTGAATCTGGTACCGTTGGAGGTTCCTCAAGGGTGTTGTCCTCGGGCTATTGCCTTGTTGTTGCGAGGCGTGTTGCATCTCAAATCCTCTCTTGCGTTTGCGCCACATGGACGATGGCTCCATTCGCTCACTGTCAGCTTCTTTGCAGGGAATCTACCCGGATATGCCGAACCATAGGAGGTTCCCAGACAGTCATCTATGACCCTGATTCGGTACCGGTGTCGGTTGCGGGCATCCGACCAAGCCTTGGTCGAGTATCTGACCAGGCTTCACTTGGAATACCCTGGAGTCGTCGGGTATGCTTCGTTTAGGTTTTGGGCGAAGGCCTGTGCCGGCCAACTGCTTAGGACCGGGAGCGGTCTCGTTCAACCTGTCGAGGAGTAGGGTGCGGCTTCCCGTGACCCTTTATTTTTCCCCCGTCCGCCTTAGGTTCCCGCTTTGTATTGCTTTGATGGCGCCAGTGCACGCTTCCATGGACCGCGCTGGTACGGTGAGCGAGTCCTCGAGGTCAGGTGCCGAACAGTGGCGCTGCGCCATGGTTTCTTTCGGGGGAGCTTTTTCAAATCTCATTATATGGACCGGCTTGAGTTCTCTATTTTTGAGGTCACTGTTCCTGGACGAGCGTGCATAAGTGGTGATACGCCCGTAAAGATTTGGGGTCATGTCACTCCTAGGGAGTTTTGTTGTTTCCGACTTTCGTAAAATGAGTTCCGGGATCATATCTTCGGGAGACGGTTGATGTAGGAGTTTCCGCGAGCATGATTCAATTCTTTCGATGAGGACTTCCAACATCCTTACTACTACGGGGTAGGTTGTCGATTCGTCGTTGCCTGATACCTCGGGTACTGGCTCGATGTAAGGAGATATTTCTGCTGCTGCCACACTGGGAGTTTCCGGGAGACTCTGTAGCTGAGCGATAGCCAAATTTCGTTTTGCAACATTTCAAAAATAATATGAAGATTAACTTCCTGTTCTACTCGGGATGGGATTTTTTGGGCTCCTGTTGGTTGGCATGCCATGTGTCGTCATTGGTGCGTGAGACATCGTTGCGCCGCTGAGCGGCGTACAGGCCTGCGTTCGCTCGAAATGATCTAGATGCGTTATCGGGGTCCTGCGATGTTACGCCAGTCGTTGGAATGACCATACTCTTCTCTTTGCGATTTTGGGGGTTATCGTTCTTGATTTCCCTTATCGAGCTGGACATCAACCTGAAATTGAAAGATCTTGGGCAAGAAAAAGTGTGAAAGATATTGTGCGTTCGAGTGACGAAACTAACAAGAGAATAATCACTATTATTTTTAGGCCCACGGTGGGCAGCAAACTGTTTACCATGAAAATGGTAACAACAATTAAATTTATAAATGGGACTCTAAAAATATGTGATATATCCCCGAGCTAGTTTATTAGGGTAGTTAGTGCTAAAGCGTGGGATAAAATGATAAAAATTGAGTTAAGCAAAGTAGTAATTGAACCGGTAAGAGGTTGTTGCCCAGGCGTAAATCCAGCCAGCAGATACCTCGAGACCGAGGTTCGAGCCTATCTCGGGCTATCGAGGGTAGTCGGGAAGGGGATAACAGGTAAAAATATAGCTAATCAAGGCTCTATATCACCAATATTGAACAAAGTAACGAAGAACATATGAGAAAGCGATAAAGTGCTAACGAGACCTCGAGGTCGATGAAGATAGACAATTTAGAAGAAAGAGAGAGAGAAAGAGAGAGAGAGAGAGAGAGAGAGAGAGAGAGAGAGAGATCATTGCATTTAAGGAGAAGTGGAGCAACTGATTGTGGGGTGAGTCCCCTTTATATAGGAGGGGAACTCGACTACAAGTACATGTGTATTAATTGCAAGAGTACAAAGATAGGACGGCTTGATGCAGGTCCTCACAAAAGGCTCTAGATAGGCTGGACCCGTCAGGCGTATCCATGTACCTAGGGGGCTTCCCCTTTTATCCCGACCTCGGACCCTGTTTATTCCGAGTATGACTTCGATGAGCCCTGAGGCTGACAACTGGATCGCAGCCTCCCACCCTTGGGGTCTTGGGGAAAGCTTCCAAAATGTCTTGATAGCAAAAAATCAAGTCTTCTGATTTTTCCGCATACACATAACATAAATATAGCTACAAAAAAGTAATCTATCTAACGAAATCAAAGCTAAGGCAAGAAATTAGAAAAACGCCCAAAAGCCTCTCCGAGCCCACGTTTAAAAAATGGGGCAAAAGTCATAAAATATGAACTCTCATTCACTCACGAGTTCACTCATATCAAAATTATCCCAATCTGACGTCAAAATCCCAATCAAAACTCGAAATCTTAGTTGAAGAACTTCTTTTCATTTTCCCAAATTTTCACCCCAAATCCGAAATTAAATAATAAAATTAATTATAGATTAGTGGGATATAACCAAAATCAACTCTAGAATCATTACCCAATTGATATCTCTGAAAATCCCTCTAAACCTCGTCTAAATCCGAGCTCCCAAACTCAAGTTTTGATAAAAATGGCTAACCCTCGATTTTGAAATATTTATACTGCCCGCCCAAATTTTTTCATCGGGAACGCAACGACTCCCTCACGTTTGTGTACCCTCTGCTACCTGAATCTTTGCAAACGCATAGAACAATCCATATGGGACTCAGTTGTTCCATTTCCTCTACGCGAACGCGATGCCATTCACGCATTCATCATAAAAGGATGGCCAACCCTTCGCGAATGCGTCCCCAAACTCACGAACGCGAAGAGCAATTTATCTTCCTGACCCAGCTCTTCTTAACAAACACTAGATCCTCTTTGCAAACACGAAGAACAAACGTCTGCAACAAAAACTAGCTTTTAAGTCCAAAAATGACCCGTTGAGCATCCGAAACACAACCAAGGCCTCCCGGATCTCAACCAAACATACCATCCAATCTTAAAACACCATACGAACTTAGTCGAGCATTCAAATCACATCAAACAATGCTAAAATCATGAATCACTCTCCAATTCAAACTTAAAGAACTTGGAACTTCCAAATTCGACAACCGATGCCGAAACCAACCAAACCACCTCTGAATGACCCCAAATTTTTTACACAAGTCATATTCAACACTAAGGACCTACTCCAACTTCCGAAATCAGATTCCATTCCTGATATCAAAATTTCCTCTACCGGTACAAAACTCCAAAAATTTAAATTTTTTACCATTTACAGCCTAAATGAACTACGGACCTCCAAAACACAATCCGGACTCGCCTCTAAGCCCAAAATCACCCAAAGGATCTAAAGAAATCGACGGAACTCCATTCCAGAGTCATATTCATACAGTCTCGACTTTGGTCCAAATTCTAAGTCTTAAGACTCCATTTTAGGGACTAAGTGTCCCAAACACTTGCAAAATGACCGACCGGATTGTTACAACCACTGACCAGTACAAGTCATATGATCAACAACTAAGTAACACCGAATAGTCAAGTAACAACGTAGAGTTAATCAATTAGCAAGAATGCATTGCTGGGAAGTATCTACCTCTGCTAAAAGGGAGCATAAAAGGGGTCTCATTGAGAGAAAATATTTGGGAAGTGTAACAATGATAAGATTGAGACAAAGTTGTACAACTAGATACTCTTCTTGGTACCTTAAAAAGCATACGCTACTTCAGCTATAAAAAATTTCCTCTGCAAGTATCTAACTGTACATGACTTAGGAGAAACTAATCATTACGCATTGAGTTGTCCTACTATACATTATTTTCAACAATAATTATTTAACACTTTTCGTAGGATTATGACGTCAAGCTCAAATATATAAGGATGTTTACGTTTATGGTATTATGTTTTATCTCAAAAGACAAAAAAGATCACCATAAAGAATATTTTTTTCTCTACCTCTTATGATACTTCACATAGGAAAAATATATTAATTAACTGTTACACTCTTTAAAAATTTGCTCTATGATTTTCATAATAATCTTGACCTTTTTATTTGAAGGTGAATCAATCTTCTTGTATCACGATTCTTTAAAATAATACTAACTTTTTACCTTTTTATTTCCTAAAATCTTTTGGTAGTTTCTAAAGAGAGATATATAGATAACATGGGGGAGG
>MU777517.1:118466-151385 GCA_026770625.1 Nicotiana glauca
GGGGAGGGGGGAGGGGGGAGGAATTATATAAGAAAAATATACCCAAAGGCAAACAACAAGGAAAATAGAATAGAAAGAATTAAGAGTAAACTTGTTTCCACAATATCATAGTTTTAACAAAGTTTCTATTGTTTCCATTAATAACATACCTTTATTGAGATTATTTCACAAACCTATATGGCAGCCATATCAAGAAATTTCTCTCCTAATTGGTTTGATAATGTTGCAACAATTAATTCACTGTCATCTGCCATTAAAACCCCAAAGAGGGCCCTAATATGCAATTAATTTATGTTATTTGATTTTCATAAAGTCGACGACTGAAGTAACTTTTTTTGTTTGAAGATGTCGAACGAACGTATTTTATTAAGCTTGGACTCCAAGCCGCAATACCTGGGTGTTAACATCGCACATCGATTGCATCTCGCATAATGAATAATTTTTTGCAAATGCATTTTGTATTGGTGCCCACAATATGAACACCATAACTAATAGAAATCTTGGTTATTAGTCGGCAATGATAATTTACCTTCCACGTGAAAGAGTTGCATATATGAAATAGAGGGTAGAAGTAGATTTGTTGAGTTGAGATTAAAATACTAAAGTATTTTATATATGCACATATTAGCATGCATGAAATACGTATACATGATATTGTGACTGGATTTCGACAATTGGCACATTATCATTGTGCTATAACTGACGGAGAATTTTGTTGACTGTATCTCATCAGTCTTGGTCGATTGTCTCGGATCCTGTACATGTATAGAACATTTCAATCCCAAAAAAATATGAGGTAGATTTAAAATTATACAAAAAAGTTGTGAGAAGCTTTAAAAAATGTAGGAAAAAGTAGGAATAAGCTGTTTCAATGAGAAATTACTGCGCAAGTTATACCGGTAACACGAAAAATTGACAGAAAGAACCAAAAACAACTACATCCCTTAGTTGACCACAATTATATTGTACATAACATAATTTTTCAGTTGATCACATCTACAAAATATAGCACATATGTGTTATGCAGACATATAGTGTAGACACTTTCTAAGATTGTGGATAAGAAACTCTGGTTATTGGCCTCGCTGACTGCAACAGTTCCTGTTGGAAGATGTCACGACCCTAAATTCTCTTCTCGGATGTTGTGATGGAACCTAGTCTTTAAGACTAGGTAAGCCTAACGCATGCTGAGTTATTAATATATTTAGGTCAATTAACCATTAAGCATGAACCAGTAATTGCCATACATAAAAAAGAACCATCAATAGATATACAATATCCCAAAACCGGCGGTATGAAGTCGTAAGCTCTTCTAAGAGTAACTGAGAATATCAAATACATTACTATTGTAATGGAAATTCAGTAGCACTTCAAAGGCTAGCAAGAATAGAAAAAGGGATGAGAAGGAAATACGAGCCAACACGGAAGGCGGAATACCTGTTTCTCCAAGAGGGCCTGCTGAGCACGGCTTCGATCCACACCACACCTTAAAGAAACGAGCCCATTTTCCTTTACCGTGCATAGAAGATGGAGGGACTTTCCCCTTTCCCGAGCTTCCTGCAGCTGGGTCTCGCGACAAAGCAGCTCGTCTTTGAGCCTGTCAAAATCCTGAAAAAGAGAAGCCAAGCGTATGAAGAAAAAAGAAAAAGTACCATCCCGGAACATCCTTATCACAGTCTAAAACTCACCGCAAGGCCAAAATGATGAGCCTCAACGAGGGCCAAAGCTATGTCCAATAGAGCTTCAGCCCTGAAAACTGGCCGACCGACCGAGTTACCTCTCAACCACTGCGAAGAAGGTGCCTCACCGCAAGCCTTCTCACACCACGAAACATTTTTCCTTTTGCCAGCACTCCTCGATTCTTGAACCGGCGGTCTCGCCTCAAATGAACTCTCAGTGCCTACAGTAGGGAAACCAAGCAGGTTAGCAAAGAGGAGGTCGTCCCTGAAAAAGAAAAGAAAAGGGTGGGAAGAGAATTCTAGGCACCTACCACGGTAATTTACCTCCGAACTCCCTTTTGAAAGATCTCGCCATCGTCGCCTATCTTGAGTCCAGCATGCTGCCAGCTTACGAGACCATACGGCTAAGTCCAGAACCTCATCAGGCAACCAATGAGTTGTTATAAGCAAAAGACGGGAAGAAATCATTGTGAGTCCGACCTCATATGAAGAAAAAGATAGCTCGAACAGAGTGCTTACGTGCGAAGCTCCATTTCTCAGGGAACGGTAAGAATTATCCGGCGGTAACATCAGTCGTCTGATCTCGAACAAACTGGCTCATCCATCTATGGTCTTCATCCTCTTGACCGCCGATCATAGGAGCTCGAGTAGACCTATGCTGAAGAGCAACCAGGCCTCGAAAGCGCAATGGCCGGTACAACCTTATGAGGTGACTAAGAGTAAAATCTCCTAGCCTTGTCGACAAAGTATCTCATCGACCATACTATGCTCCAGAAGAAGGGATAAACCTGCACCAGCCTTACTATATTCCTTTTACAAAAATTAAGCACAACCCGATCTGGGGAACCTAGCGCGAGAACGCTGGTATACACACTCAAGAAACCTTCAACATACATCGTGACATTCTTCTCGGGGGAAGGGGCTGCAGGACCATGCCTTCCCCCATCCATATATTCTCCTGATCACCCCGAGGTCCTTCTTTACCATTAAAGAGGTAATCCTCGACACATGCCCTCGGTGGCTTGGAATATTAGGAGGTTTTCCCGGTGTAGCAACGCTCCTCGAGGCAGTGTGCTTCAAACACCGCTCCCCCGATGTTGGAAGAGGACCATTATCGCCAGCCGAAGGCGGAATACAAGAAGGAGTCCCATTGTTTCGAGCATCAGACATCGAAGCAGCGACCATGGCCACAAAAGAATAATGGGAAAAAGAGAAGTATCTAGGTAGAAATCACCTAAAGCAGAGAAGTGAAGAAGCTCGCGGAGGGCACCTGGCTCTACAGAAGAGATGAACTTATCAAAAAAGAAAACTGCAAAATCATCGCTTGAGGGAGGGATAGACGAATATATAAGGGCCAGGCAACAATCGACAAATTGCCCAAACAAGCCAATTAATTTTGGCCGTTTTAATGTCACACTCCCCTTGGGGAATGCAGCGGCGAAATTACTCCAGGCTCCTACGTAATTCGTGAAAGCATGGGGGCCTTGGGGAATCCCCAACGTCGGTCCGCAGGATCTATCAACTCAACCTCAGCTACAAAGTACAAAAAGGCTCTGAAGGCCAGATACTCGGTGCTCTGAAGCAAGAAGAACTACCGGAATAAAGGCTTTTTTCATATGTTAACAAAACAGTCGTACATCTTTGCAGTATTCGTTTCCTGAAGGGAAGAACATATGAAACAAAAAAGAAAGAATAAGGGGCATACAAAAAAGATAAGGGAGGCTCGGAGACTACTCTTCTCCACTATAATCTTCGCCCTTGTCGGGAACAATTAAACACTCCAGTTCCTCCTCTGTCATACGGGCCTTGTTCAAGTCAGCAAATAACTCGAAGCCCCAGGCCTTGAGTTCTTCCAGGACATCCTTCTTTCCTTTCACCTTGGCATGATCAACAGCACGGACCAATTTCTGATCAGCCTCCAGGGATATGTCACGAGCCATCACATGCGCCGTAGACACGTCTACCTTGTAAGCAACATCGTCTTATTCGATACCGAGCTTAGCCGCGGCCAAAGCAACTATCTCCTTGCGGGCATCTGAAAGAAGGCCCCGTGATGTCACCAACTCCCCAGTCGCATTCTCATTCCGCTCCTCAACCCGGAGACCTCCACTTCCAACTCGGTGATCCTCGAGCTTCCCTGCTCAACCATCATTAAGAAGCAAGAAGGAAAATATGTGAACACAAAACACATATAGATACCGAACGGAGGAGCAGATATAAAAGAAAAAGAAGAATACCTGTGCAGCAAGAGCAGTCTTCTCCCGAAGTGCCGCCTCTAAAGAGGCTTGAAGCTCTTTCAACTCTTTATCTCCCAGGGCACCTCGAGACTCCGAGTATTGCAGTTTCTAAGCAACAGCGTCACGCTCCTTCTTGTGGCATGCAAGTTCCCCAGGAAGCCGAGAGATGACGCGCTCATATATCTCTTTTCACTACTGCATAATAGGGAAATTAAAAAAAACAATGAATAACGCCCGGGGGAGAAAAGAAACGCTCAAAGAAAAATTGTCACCTGCCACAAGGATTTCTCCGTTGCATCAACGACATCAAATACGTCGAGGTCAACTCCGTCAGGTATGCCATTAAGAATGTTGGCAATAAAGCCTTCCCCTCCAAAGGAAGTGTCGGTCGTGGCACCAAACATCCGCCTGGCATCTCTCCACTATCCCGATGAGACTGGATAGTTTCAAATAAATTCATTCGGGTCATCAACTATGTTGAATAGTGGCCCATGCCCTTGGAAGGCTCCGAACTCCGTCCCATCTGAACTCGTAGCCCTGCTGGCAGAAGCTATCTCGAATCTGGCCGAGCGATTCGAAACCATATCGGCATCTTCATCAATGACCTTCGGCTCCTTAGCCTTGCCGATCCTCACCGTCCCGGACTCAGCAGCCTCCGACCGGGGCACCTACGAACCCCTCTCACTGGGCCTCGATCTCCTTCTCAGCGGGCTGCTGTCATCATCTTCCCAGTAGACATTAGGATCCGGGTCAGAGGTCGGGACAGCAGCAACTCTTATTTTCCTTTTCTTATTCGTACCGAGCCCCAAGGCCTCTGCTTCACCACCAGGGGTAGCCTCATCAGCATATTTTCTCCAAGGCCTGCACCAACACGATGAATGGACAACGCAATTGATTAGAGCCTAAGGGGATTGCAAAATACGAGATATATGTATAAAAGAAACCTCACCGTAGTTCTTGGTCACCTAGCACTTCTCGGCCATGATGGTCCAGGACCGGAGATGATATGGGAACCTCATGTCCAAGCGCTCGATCGACCTCGCCAAGTCTAGAACCCCCTCGAGGTGCCAAGGAGAAGCTGGAGGAAGTCGCCACGAGATTTTCATGACGCTCGAAAGAAGAATTGAGAAACAATTAAAGGGAAATATACTTATGCCAATAGTTCCGCTGCTCAGGAAAGGACATCCATCAGACCGGGATGATATCTGAGGTTCGCACCCGAACAAACCTGCTCATCCACCCCCAGTCCTTCCCTTCAGCAACGCTTGTAAAGAAAGGTTTTTTGGACCGTTGTCAAAGCTTGATCAAGCCTCAGTACAGCCGAGGACGGTATAATATGACCAGATGGTTGAGGGTGAAATCTTCACCTGCGATCTCCTCAGTGCTTGAGCATCAGCACAATCCTCCAAAAAGATGGAGAGAAATGGCCAAGGGTCACTCGATACCGAATACAGATGTTGAGGATTACCGGATCGATTTCCAAAGAAGGAGATTCTACGGATTCGTCAGGACCTAGGGTGAGCAGATAGGTACACATAAAGAAATCCCTATTTGAAACCAGTATATCATCACCGGAGGAAGGAATTTCCACTGTCACTGCTTCACTCTATCGATAGTCACTCCTCATATTGTTGACATTAGTCACGATGCTAATGTATCGAGATACATGCTCGCATCAGCCCAGCATAGACGCAGGAGTCTCGGTGTCAAAATCCTTCGACGTATCAAGATAGGGAGGGGTCCACTGCTCTAAAGAAGGAACCGATTTATTCTCCCCCCTAGCCAACTGGGATGATGATGCAGTGTCGTTCTGACGGGGTACTGTCCTGGAAGTCCTGGCCATGAATAATGATGAAGCCTTTTCGAAAAAAGAAAGAAAGATGAAAATATGTCAAATAAGTTGAGATTCTGGTTCACAAGCCTAGAGGAAGGGCGAAGATGAGGAGCATCTGGTGATCAGAGCATTTTATAGGAATCGATTGGGGAAGCAGAAGGGACAAACCTGCAGCAGTTCGTGAACTCATCGATTGTCGTATATGACGGCGGCCCTGTACGGTTCCCAACAGTCTTACACGTTTCTCGGGACTATGGCATTTGATGCTCTTATATGGATGACGTCATGGTAATAATGACCTCGAGGCTGCAATTCAGTATCGTTTCCTATCACTTTGATATAGGAAACGTGGAGACTATCTGTACGCGGCAAAATTAGAAGACTTGATTTTTTGCTATCAAGACATTTCGGAAGGCTTCTCTGAAACCCCGAGGGTGGAAGGCCGCGATCGATTTCTTGTCCCCAGGGCTTGTCGAGGTCCGAATCGAAAGAAGCAAGGTCTGAGGTCGGGATAAAAGAGGAAGTCTCCTAAGCATATGGCTACACCTGACAGGTCCGACCTATCTAGAGCCTATTGTAAGGTCTTGCGTCAAGCCGTCCCATCTTTGTACTCTTGCAATTAATGTATACGTACTATGCCGAGTCCCCTTACCTATATAAGGGGGACTCACCCTACCTTGTAAACGACTGATGTTGCTCCACTTCTCCACAATGCAATAATATATTTGTCTCTCTCTCTCTCTCTTTTTTCTAAGTTATCTGTCTTCATCGACCTCAAGGTCGCCTTAGCAGTTTATAGTTTCTTCGTTCGTTCTTCGCTATTTTGTTCAAGATTGATAATATAGAGCCTTACTTACTTATATATTTATATATTATCCCCTTCCTGAATACCCTCGATAAGCCCGAGATAGGCTCGAGGCTCGGCTTCGAGGTACCTGCCGGCTTGCTTTGCCCCCGGGAAACGTCCCTTACTTGTTCAATCACTGCTTCGGTTAACTCAATCTTTATCATTTTACTTCACATTTTAGCATTAACCACCCTCACAAACTAGCTCGGGAATAGATCACGTATTTTTAGAATCCCATTTACAAATTTAATTATTGTTACCATTTTCACGGTAAGCAGTTTAGTTGGTATCAATTAGTTTGATTTGTTAAAAATGGTAAAAAAAAAACTATTCTAACATTGTCTTGCATAGGAAGTGAAATATTTGGCGTTATCGCGGTCCCGAAGGTTGGAATTTCAGGTCATGATAAGTTAGTATCATAGAACTAGGTTACTTAGGTCTCACGAGTCACGATTAAGCTTAGTAGAGTCTAGAGTATTGGTATAGAGATGTCTGTACTTATCTTACCAGAGGTTATGGGGTTTAGGAACAATGTCTCTTTTATTCTTTACTATCATGCGATGTTAATCTATCATTGATGATTGAAATCTTCATTTTTTTTCTCATACAAATGGCGAGGACACGCACAATATCTGTTGCCAGATAAAAGCCGAAGCCCCCAATGGTAGCTACGACCAGGGGCAGAGGTCGAGGCCGAGGTCGCGCCAGAGGTTGAGGCAGAGGCAGAGCTCAGCTTAGAGCTCGAGTAGCAGCACCTGCAGTGGAGCCTCAGTTAGATTTTGAGGAGGAGGTTCTAGCTCAGACTATACCCATTAGACTATCTCAGGTTCCAAAGGGGTTTATAGCCACTCTAGAGCTTCAGGATGCTCTAGTCCATTTGGTGGGCCTTATGGAGAGTGCGTCCCAGACCGATACATTCCTGATGGAACCATCCGTCTCTCGGTCTAGGGGAGGACCACAGACTCCCTTTACTCACACCCTGAAGCAGGTAGCTCCCCAGTATCAAACTCTAGTAGCCCCGCCAGTTGGAGTGGTTCAGCCAGTTGTTATGGCTCAGGCCGACGATAGGCCCGCTATGTCTTCTGAGGCTATGTTAAGGTTAGATAATTTTACCAAGATATTTCCTATTCATTTCACTGGTGCATCTTATGAGGACCCACATGATTTTCTAGATCATTGCTACGAGGTATTGCGCAACATTAGTATAGTTAAGACCGATGGGGTCAATTTTGTAGTATTTCAGATGACTGGCTTTGCTAGGAGATGGTGGAGTGATTATATGTTGACTAGGTTAGCTAGTTGACCTACACTTACTTCGGATCAGTTCTCATAGCTATTTCTATAGAATTTTATTCCTGTCATACTGAGAGATGAGTACCGTAGGTAGTTTGAGCATCTTTAGTAGGGTGGTATAATTGCTACCCAGTACGAGACTCGAATTGTGGACCTAGCTCGCCATGCCACTATTTTGCTCCCTACTGTAAGGGAGAGAGTGAGGAAACTTATTGATGGACTCACTTACACTATCAGGCTTCATATGGACAAGAATACCAGGAGTGATATTTCTTTCCAGACGACCATAGATATTGATATACGGATCGAGATGGTTCGTTCTCAAGAGAAGGGAGTCGGCGTCTAATAAGAGGCCTCATCATTTCGGTAGTTTCAGTGGTACCTCATCTAGAGGCAGGGGTACTTTTGGTAGGGGCCATCCTCCCAAGACATTTCAGTTAGTGCTTCAGGCATCTCACAATGCTTCAGGGAATCATGGTCCTTATGTGCCTCATTTTTGGGCATCAAGCCTATAGTGTACCATCATCTCCTATTAGTGTACCTCCGATTCAGAGCTATCACTGTGGTTATTCGGCCCGTTCGGGTTAACTTCAGCTCCAGCAACAGGATGGTTTTTTAGTGTGGTGGTGTTGGTCACATCAGGAGGTTCTGTCCCAGATTATTGGGCAACATGCCTTAATAGATTTCTCGTGCCATGCTTCCGGCACCGGTTGCTCCACCACCAGGTTAGCCAGTTAAAGGCAGAGGTTAGATAGCCAGAGGTGGAGGTCAGGCTATTAGAGGTGGAGGTCATCCAGCTAGATGTTATCTCGGAGATGTAGTTCAGAATGGTGGCGCCCAGCCCCCGTGTTATACTTTCCTATCTAGGCCATAGACCGAGTTGTCTAACACCATTATCACATTTAATGTTCCAGTTTGCCATATAGATTCTTTAGTTCTATTTGATTCGGACTCTACTTATTCCTATGTGTCATCCTATTTTGCTTCATATCTGGTTATGCCTCGTGATTCTTTGAGTGCTCCTGTGTATGTTTCCACGCCTGTGGGAGATTTTATTGTTGTAAATTACTTCTAGCGCTCGTGTGTGATTACTATTGGGAGTCTTGAGACTAGTGTAGATTTTCTACTTCTTGATATGGTAGATTTTGATGTTATTTTAGGTATGGATTGGTTGTCACCTTATCATGCTATATTGAACTACCACGCCAAGACGGTGACTTCAGCCATGGCGGTGTTGACTCAATTAGAATGGAGAGGGACTCTTGGCCACTCTACCAGTAGATTTATTTCTTATGAGAAGGCTCGATGTATGGACGAGAAGGGATTTATATCTTATTTATCCTATGTCTGTGATTCTAGTATATAGGTTCCTTCCATGGATTCAGTCCCAGTTGTACACGAGTTTTCAGAGGTTTTTTCTGTAGATCTACCGGGGATGCCACCCGACAAAGATATTGACTTCTGTATTGATTTGGCTTCGGGCACTTAGCTCATTTCTATTCTACTATACCATATGGCCCCGTTGGAGTTGAAGGAATTGAATAAGCAGTTACAAGACTTGCGTGATAAGGGCTTCATTAGACCTAGTGTCGCACCATGGAGTGCACCTGTATTGTTTCTGAAGAAGAAATATGGGTCGATGAGAATGTGTATCTACTATCGGTAGTTGAACAAGGTCACTATCAAGGACAAATATCTGTTTCCAAGGATTGATGACTTATTTGATCAGCTTCAGGTGCCAAAGTATTTTTGAAGATTGATTTGAGGTCTGGATACCATCAATTGAAGATTAGGGCATCAAATGTCCCTACGACGGCTTCTCGGACTCAGTATGGGCATTATGAGTTCCTAGTGATGTCATTTAGGTTGACAAATGCCGCAACAATATTTATGGATTTGATGAACCGGGAGTTCAAGCCCTACTTCGATTCTTTTGTGATTGTATTCATTGATGATATCTTGATCTATTCCCGCAGTTGAGAGGAGCATGAGCAGCATCTTCGGATTGTACTTCAGACTCTAAGAGATAGCCAGTTACATGCCATATTTTTAAACTGTGAGTTTTGTTTAGACTCAATCATCTTTTTGGGGCATGTTGTATCGGCAAAGGGCATAAAGATGGATCCTAAGAAGATTGAGGTAGTTTAGAACTGGCCTAAACCTACTTCATCTACAGAGATTTGAAGTTTCCTGGGTTTGGTGGATTACTATCACCGGTTCATGGAGGTATTTTCATCCATAGCATCCTCGTAGACTAGATTGACCCTTCATATGGTCGGATGAGTGTGAGCTGAGTTTTCATAAGCTCAAGACTGATTTGACTATGGTGCTAGTGTTTGTGTTACCCACAGGTTCAGGATCCTACACAGTGTATTATAATACATCTCGTATTGGGCTCGATGCAGTGTTGATGTAGGATGGCAGGGTGATTGTATACGCATCACGGTAGTTGAAAGTTCGCGAGAAGAATTACCATGTTCATGACTTAGAGTTGGCAGACGTTATTCATGTGCTGAAGATTTGTAGCTCTATCTTTATTCCGTGTTACGAGAGGTATTCCCAAATCATCAGAGTCTACAATATTTGTTCAAGCAAAAGGATATCAACTTGAGGCAAAGGAGGTGGTTGGAGCTGTTGAAGGACTATGATATAACTATTTTGTATCATCCCGGGAAGGCCAATGCCTTGAGTAGAGAGGCTATGAGTATGAGTAGCCTTGCGTATATTCCAGTTGGTGAGAGGCTGCAGATTTTCAGGCTTTGACCAATCAGTTCGTGAAGTTAGATGTTTCAGAGCCTAGTCGGGTTCTAGCTTGCATAGTCGCTCGATCTTCCTTGTATGAGTGCATCAGAGAGCACCAGTATGATGATCCCTATTTTCTCGTCCTTAAGGAAACGGTGCGGCACGGTGGTGCCAAGTATGTTACTATTGCAAATCATGGGGTTTTACGAATGTAGTGTCGTATTTGTGTGCCCGGTGTGGATAGGCTTCGTGAGTTGATTCTTGAGGAAGCCCATAGTTTCCGATATTCTATTCATCCGGGTTCTGCCAAGATTCATCAGGACTTACGGTAATATTATTGGTGGAGGAGTATGATAAAGGATATAGTTTCATATGTATCTCAGTGTCTAAATTGCCAGCAAGTAAAGTACGAGCATCAGAGGCCTAGTGGTTTGCTTTAGAGGCTAGAGATTCCTGAGTGGAAGTGGGAGCGTATCATTATGGATTTTATTTTTGGAATCCCACGGACTCAGAAGAAGTTCAACGCAATATGGGTCATTGTGGATAGGTTGACCAAGTAGGCACATTTCATTCCAATGGCAGTTACCTATTCTTTATAGTGGTTAGATGAGATTTACATTCGCAAGATCGTCCATATTCACGGTGTGCCCATGTCTATCATTTTTGATCGAGATTCCCAATTCACCTTGCACTTCTTGAGGTCCGTACAGCATGAGTTAGGCATGCAGGTTGAGTTGAGTACATCATTTCACCTCCAGATATTGAAGGATATGCTTTGCGCTTGCGTTATGGAATTCGGGGGTTCTTGGGATCAGTTCTTGCCGCTTGTGAAATTTGCCTACAACAACAGCTACCAATTGAGCATTCATATAGATCCCTATTAGGCATTATATGGGAGGCGGTGTCATTCTCCAGTTGGATGGTTCGAGCCGGGGAGGCTCAGTTGTTGGGTACACTTTTGGTTCAGGATGCCTTGGATAAAGTCAAGATTATTCATGATTGTCTTCGCACCGCTCAGTCTGGGTAGAAGAGTTATGCGGACCATAGAGCTCGTGATGTTGCATTCAAGGTTGGGGAGAGGGTATTGCTCCGGTTTTCACCTATGAAGGGTGTGATGAGGTTCGGAAAGAAGGGCAAGTTGAGGCCTAGGTATAACGGATCCTTTGAGATTCTTGAGAGAGTGGGGGAGGTGGCCTACAATCTAGCATTGCCACCTAGTTTATCAGCATTCTACCCGGTGTTTCATGTGTCCATGCTCCTAAAGTATTACGTAGATCCGTCCAATTGGACAAGGATTTGACTTATGAGGAGGAGACGGTGGCTATTCTAGCCCGGCAGGTCTAGTAATTAAGGTCTAAGAGTTATTCTTCAGTTCGAGTGCATAAGAGAGGTCAGCCGATGGAGGCAACCTCGTGGGAGTCCGAATCGTACATGAGTAGTAGATATCCACACATTTTCACTAGTACAAGTACCTTTCTATGTTCGTTCGATGACGAACATTTGTTTTTAGAGGTGGAGAATGTGATGACCCGATAGGTCATTTATAGTTTTACCCTTTACTCTGTGTTCCGAGACCTCGAATAGCTCCGTTTAGCCTTTCTCAATTCGCGTGCACTGTTAGTGTCCTTATTTTGAAAAATTTTTATGAAGAAATTGATGAAAATGTGAAATTGTGCATTAAAAACTCATTTGAATGGACTACGGTCAACGTTTTTTGAAAACGAACGCGGATCAGTATTTTGCAGTCCGACGGGTCTGTATCACGATTTAGGGCTTGGGCTTATGCCCGTAATCGAATTCGGGAGTCCCTAATTTGATTTAACATAAATTGTTGAAAACTAGTAATTTGAATGTTTAAAAAATTCCTAAGTTTGAGGTAAGTTGACTTTGTTGCTAGCGGGTTCGGATTTCGGTTGAAGTTGGTATAAGTTCATTATAGTATTTATGACTTGTCTGAAAAATTTGGTGCAAAATAAAGTTGAGTTGATGTGATTTGGACGTCCAGTTAAAAAATTGCATGTTCTTAAGTTTCATTAAAAATTTCATACGTTTTGGTGTCTAATTCGTAGCTCTAGGTGTTATTTTGGTGTTTTAATCACGCGAGCGAGTTCGTATGATATTTTTGGACTTGTGTGTATATTTGGTTTGGAGCCCCGAGAGCTCGGGTGAGCTCCGAAGCTTTGTGGGGTGATTATCCTTCACGAACGCGACCACCCACACGCGAACGCGGAGGTTTGTGGGGCTCTGGGAAGTCTTAGCTGGTGTGCTATGCGAACGCGACCACTGGGTTGCGAACGCGATGGTCAGGGGGAAGAACCATCGCGAACGCGGAGGATATCTCGCAAACGCGATGGCCATTTGGGTCACAGTGCTTCGCAATCGCGTCAGGCCCTTCGCGAATGCGATGAAGGCCTGATGCGAGTGATTAAAATATCTCAAACACGGGATTTCACCCATTTTTCACCATCTTTTCATTAGAGCTCGGCCTAGAGGCGATTTGGGAGATAAATTTCATCACCATTTTTTAGGTTAGTGTAATTTAATTTGTTTTTCCATCATCACCTATTAATTTCTAACCTTAACATATATTCTTTCATGGTAGAAAATTAGGGATTTGGGAAGAATTGGGGATTTTTTAAAAATTGAGATTTAGACCTCAAATTGAGATCGGATTTTAAAACTAATTACATAATCGGACTCGGGGGTGAATGGGTAATTGGGTTTTGGTCCGAATCTCAGGTTTTGACCAAGTGATCTCGGGGTTGACTTTTCTAGAAAAGTATAAAGATATTAACTTTATGCATTATAATTGATTTCTCTTAGCATTATTTGCTATTATTGAGTCAATTTTGGTTAGATTCGATTGGTTTGGAGGCAGATTTTAGATGAAAGGCCCCGGTAGAGCTTTCATTTGCTTGCGAAACGAGGTAAATGTCGGGTCTAACCTTGATTTGAGGGAATAGGAACCCTTGATCTATGTGTAATGTGAATTACATGTGTAGAGGCATATATAGGAAGTGACGAGTGTATATATGTCGTCAAAGTAATTGTTTCCATATTTTCCTGTATTTCATGCCTTAATTGTCTCATATGCCTTAACTTGCTACTTGTCATTTATTATTCTCGTATTAAAATATTAGATTCTTCCATATTTTCATGATTAATTGCTACTTGTACACTTTAATTGTCATATATTTGGCATGTCTTGTTGCTTAGTATTAATTGTAGTATTTCTTGATTTGGTACGAGGCTCTTTTGTGATTTTGCTTTCATATTTGTTAATCATAGAGATTCGTGTGATTTAAGTTGCTGAGTTGATTACATTTATTAATTTTTATTTATAGATCAGGTTGCACACTGTAACAGGTGGAATAAGGGAGGAACTATATTGATATGGTGGGATCGGATTGCATGCCATAACGAATTTTATATGTGATTTTGATATGGTAAAATAAGGGAGGAATATAATATTGATTCTGATTAGTGGGATCGTTGTGCATCGCAACGGATTTTACATGTTATTATTTATATTTATATGGTGAAATAAGGGAGAATTGTGTTTGTACAGTGGGATCAGGTTGCGCGCCGCAACGGATTATGTGTTTTTATTCATTGTTGTATCGTGTTAGCTTTCGATGCTTTCATACGAGATTTTGAGTAGTAGTATTTCTGGTTTTACTGATTCCGGGTTGAGTTTATTTTTAGGATTTAACTGCCTTACTTTCCTGTATTCCTTTCATGTTGTTGTTGTTATTGTTATTATTATTATTATTATTATTATTATTATTATTATTATTATTATTATTATTATTATTATTATTATATCGTGTACATGGTATTGCAAATGACCCGCCTTAGTATCATCACTACTTCGTCGAGGATAAGCTCGATACTTACAGAGTACATGAGATCGGTTGTACTCATACTACATTCTGCACTTCTTGTGCAGATTTTAGAGTTGGTCCTAGCGTCGTCCAGTAGATTGCTTGGATTGATTACCGGATTGGAGACTTGAGGTACAACTGTTCGGCGTCCGTATCTCTGAAGTCCCCGTCTACTTATCCTAGTTGTTCATTTCATTTCAGATAGTTTTACTTTTGTTCAAAGCATTATCTGTATTATTCTAGTCGCTCGTGCACTTGTGACACCAGTTCTAGGATTGTATTTAAATATTGTGGTTGTTATGGTTTTTCATACTCTATTTCAGTTCCATTTAAGTTATTACAGACTAATTGGTATCAGTTAATTTAATTTGTTAAAATGGCTAAAAACTATTCTAAGGTTGGCTTTCTTTGCAAGTGAAATGTTAAGCGCTATCATTGTCCGGATGGTGGGAATTACGGGTCGTGACAATAATACAATAAAAAGGAATATTCACTATAATATTCTCTAGGGAATCTAAATCCTAAAGCTAGTCATCACTTTGTACTGAGGGCGAATGCTCATCCTCGTCCTCATCCTCGTATTTTGTTAAACCATCTCGACCTTGACAACAATTTATCTTCCTCACCTGACCTCGACCTTTCGGGGTCGGGTTGACACGTCACAGCCTTTGAAGGCTTTATCGCCGTTGCCTATATCAAACACAAAAAAAATGAAATTTTTTGCCCATATAGAAACAAACCTTCATTCAAGGTTCGTTTATTCTTTCAATTATTCTTTCTGTAATGCTTTATGACTTCAAACTAATGAATTCTCTTTATCTGCTAAGTTTGTTTTTTATGTTATTGTTTGTAGTTGTTACAATATATTCTATGCTTTAGTTATTGTTGTTTAGTTTATCATCCGTATGCCATTTACGCACTATCAGTATAATAAATTTTATTACATTGATTAAGAACCATAAATTTCTGGATAGGATGAAACATTTTGAGGGAAAAAAATGATTTTGATACATGTTTTCTTAGTTCCATTGTTTCGTGTGAATCTAGTATATCTTTCTCGTAAGGCCCGTAAAATTTTACCTGAATCCTCGGATTTCGTGATGCCGAGGTAGACTTACGTATTGATTCAAACTTTTTAGGTTGAACAGTGCGCTAGGGAGTAAAGGAACTTTTTTGGCAGAATCGGGCAATTCTAAGGTCCACTATACGACCGCAGAACCACTATGCAGGCTGCAGAGTGGCCGCAGAGTGAATGAGAAATGTGCAAGTTTGGATGTTCTTTTACGTCGACTATGCGACCGCATAATAGATATGTGGTGCATTGTGCGACCGCAAAACAGGTATACGGGCCGCATAATAACCGCACACCCAGTCAGCTTTTTTCCAGTTTCGAAGGCCATTTTGCGACCTATTTTGTGGTCTGCAGAAGTATTGTGTGGTCGCATATGCGACTGCAAAACCTATTCCGGAGTTCCATTCTTGGGTTTTATAACCCGGCCCTACTTCGTTAGATAGACGGAATGGACCATTTTTTAGCTAAAATCTGATATTTTGAGCGTGAGAGAGTGCCCCAGAATGGAGAGTGTTCTTCAACATGTTGTACTTTAATTCTTGCTCAAATATTGGAAGATTAACAAGTAAAACTCACTAGGTCTTCATCTTTGGGGTAAGATTCCACACCCTAGCCCTTAATTTTAAATTTTAACTAAAGATTGGTAATTAGCAAGATAATTCATGGGTATGGAAGTTGTTTATTTTTCATGCATGTGTTACCAAAGGGTGTAGTGATGTTTAGCTTAAAGCATATATATTTTTATGTATATCGCCTCATATTTCACTTTTGTTTCGTGAATTTGGGATGTTAAATGCTGTGATTTATATTAATTTGAAGTGTTTTTATGTGTAGAAATGATTCGGGAGCAATTGGGGGCGAAACGCGCAAGATTTGAGCCAAAACTAACGAAACCGAGAAACTTGCGAATTTGGGCGCCACAGGTGGAGCCCAGATCTACCTGTGGCTCCAAAAACAGTAGCTAAAAATATTGGAGCACCGTGGAGGGCGCTTGGCGCAAGCCAGGGTGCCAATGACGTGAATTTTCTCTAATTTCACCCAGGACAAGGTTATTTCGGCCCTAGACCTACCCAACACGTATAAAAACAAGACTAAACCTATTTTTGAAGGGAGAGGCGCCACTTTGGAGGAAAGATGCACAAGGGATCGTGAGGAAGCGAAGAATTCTCAGTTTTTTTCATCTTTTTCTAGTTCCAACTGATTCAACACTTATGCAATTGTTTGATTACATCATGAACACCATTGTTTTAGGGTTGTGATTCAGCCATGAATATTGTTGTTTAACGTTGACTTAACCTCGATTATAATTCACTAATATATGGTTGTTTCTTCAATTTTGTGATTAATTGCTTAATTGTCTGGCCAGCAGTTAGGTTCTATTTATTATCTATGTTATGCTTAGGAAAGCCGTGTTTAGATTAGAAAAGAATTGAAGAGAGCATGATCTTAACCCTTAAGGGGAGCGGATTTGTGGTTAGGATAGGAATATACCTAGTCACCATGCTTAATTAAATATTGTAATCTTAATGCATTCTTCATAGATTGATTTCATAAGAATATAGGCATTAATCTATTTTGAATAGGCGAGTAGTACTTCGGGAGAAGGCTATGAGAGCAATTATCTATTAATTAGCAACCATGAGTGAATTGTATGAGAGGGAAAGTTAATTAGAACCCAATACGAATGGTGAATTTATCACAACCCTGGAATACTTGTCTCTACTGAATACACAACAATCAACTTGTTACTTGATAATTTGGTTATTATTTAGAATCGTAGTATAATATAATCATATTATTGGACTTTGATTTTAGTTGGATTGAATAACAATTTTAGTGATTTAGTGAGTAGTTTATACAAGTCTCTGTGGGTTCGACACTCAACTTATCATTATATTACTTGTGGACCATGTATACTTGCGTGTGCGTTTGAAAGCAACATGTAGGAAGATTGTTGAGCTAAAAATGATAAAGAAGGGTTTATGGGATGACGGAATCCTCTATAAAAGGACCTTGAAACCTTAATGCACACATAGTGTTTGATAAAATGTTCAAATGAGCTAGAACCACGATCATCTTC
This sequence comes from Nicotiana glauca, assembly GCA_026770625.1. Taxonomy (NCBI): domain Eukaryota; kingdom Viridiplantae; phylum Streptophyta; class Magnoliopsida; order Solanales; family Solanaceae; genus Nicotiana; species Nicotiana glauca. The sequence goes on from MU777517.1 coordinate 136,135, forward strand.
CTAATTTTAGTTCAATTTATTATATTCCTAAAATAGATTGAATCTACTAAGAAATCCAAAATAATTTAATTTCAAGGAAGCTCAATTGAGGTTGTTGGCTAAACACCTTTCGTAGAATTGAATTTCACGGTGTTCATGTAAGTTATGTAAGACCCGAGTTGGTCATTATGAAATTGGCTATTCCAAATAAATTTGTGTTGAAGGATATATGTTCAATGTGTTTTCCAAATGCTTTTATCATGCTATGCCGTCATTTGAGAACGTGTTCAAAGTATGGGTTGTATGTTAAGAATGCTACAACTTAAAGCCAAGTTCGAATGAAGGTTATTATGTCTAATTATGTGAAAAACTCTATGTCTAAGACTCTTAATCTTAATTGCTCACATGTGTACTTAAAACCTTGAATTGAAAAGCCTTGTTGATAATGATGATGATATTTGAAAGTGAAAAGGGTGAGCACGTAATATGATATACGACCAAGTGCCAAGAATGATATTATAATTGTCGCCATTGGTGTCAATAAATTGAAAAGATGTGAAAAAGTATGAAATGAGATGATTGATAGAAAAGGATGATGTCTCGGGTGAGACGGCCTAGTCAATCGGGTCATGATCGGACGCCATGCCGCACACATGGTGGTAATTGTACTGGAAATTCCATGTTTTGCCAAATAGTGTCATGTAAGCGAGTTCGTTGCATTCTGCACCCCTAAAGCATCCACTATTTTGTAATATATACCCTATCCCAGCTCCCCAATTTTGCCAAAACAATGTATTCTTTATGGGTGCAAATGCAACGAACCCCATGTAAGCCTCTAGAGAAAATCACATTGCACATTAACTAAATGAAGAAATGCTTGGCTGATGGGGGTTTAACGCACAGAGTGCTCGCCCGAAGGGTAGAGGCTATGACAGAGATTATAGCAGCTGCGGGTTTTCCTGGGATTCCAAAAAAAAAAGTATATGTGTGGTTATTACCAATTTAAAAAAAAAAACATGTAAACGCACTAGAGCTTTTATGTAACACTGATTTTCCAAGGTCTCTCGATGAACATTTGTTCTGTTCTCACTTCTCAATGTGAATGGAAATAAGCTTTGTACAACAGAAAATTGACATGTGAATCATGCTGTTTGACATGTAAATTTGAAAGCTTAGTATGACCACTCATCTCTTGTTCCAGAAAATTTACCAACTTCTAAGTGGACCTCTTGTTGCTCTCAACAGCTTCCTTAAGTTTCCTTCCCAGTGCATATGCCAAAGGAGGTGGAACAGCATTTCCTATTTGCCTGTGCTTGTGTAAAATGTTACCAGCAAATTGATAGCTATCTGGGAAACCCTGCAATAGATGATAGTATATTATTGTAATAATCCGGTATATCACATACATTGCACAAAGAGACGCCCAAAGGAACAAAATCATGGGAAAAGAAACTGTTCTGATTAAGCTAGATATGGCAATTGCAACATAACTGGTTCTCTTCTAGTCATTGAATATCCAAAATATTCATGTATAAGGAAGCTAGAAGTTCCAGATTATCATGCTTTGAATAAAAAGCTACACTCAATTTCACCTCAAACTCTTGCCTCAAGTATCTTCAAATATTTTAAAATGCTAGCTTCAGTGTATGTGCGTTGCATGTGTACCTAGTGAATCAATACCTTTCTAGGCCTTTTGGCAAAGATCAAGTGCCTAGTGAATCAATAAAATATGTAAACAAGAAGAACATGTAAATCAAGATATCAAATGCTAAGTTTTAACATGTCTACATTAAGTTAATATTTTAAAGTAAGGGAGTTGTCATTTGTTTAAATGAATACCAAAAGAAACAAAATTAATCAACAACAATTCACTTAGAATATATTTTTGTCTTCTAATATAATAAATATAGATAGATAATTGAGTTAATTTTGTAAGATCCAAGGATTTGTAGGACTTACTTGAGAACGCGCGCATTCACGAACTGTAACAATCCTGTCTTGGTCGGGATGAAAACACATCCCCACCTTACCCATCGGCTGGGGGTCAGTAATGGAAGTCGGGAAGTTCCCATCCCAATCCAACCTCCCAAAGAGCCCCTTCCACTGGTTGTGCCTCTTAGCAGTGTTAGGCAGGCACCACGGAATCAAATCAACCAGTTGACCATTAGATAGTTTAACCTGCAACTTGAAAGGCAAATATCTTATAGACCCTCAAATAAAAAAAGGGAGATTTTATTTTGTCAAAAGCACTGCACACAACACCTTTTCATCCGGAAGGTCACGCCAATCGGCTCCTGGCCGCTTAGGAATTCTTTGGCACCTGATTAGGTTAAGCTCATTCATCTCTTTCGTAATGTGATCGGATAATGTTATTGAGTTGCCTCGAATTTTCCTTTGGAACCAGGATACCGGGTCAACTTGATACTGCATTAACATGAATAGCAAGTTAGAACAAGGGCCTGACATGATTGACTTTTATATCCTATAGAAATAAAAGAAGCATTCCCCTCTTTCAAAGGGGAAGGAGTTTCAAAGGATTCTCAAGTTTAATACCTCTATACAGGTCTTGGATGCTCCGTTGCCAACAGCAGGAAGATCTCCAATTGTGTCTCTGACAGTAAGCGAACGGAATGGAGCTCCACTAGCAGTACTCCTCACAGCTGCATAGTGAGAAGTTTCAGATAATGCGATTTTTAATTCTGGGACACCAAATACATGCATTGGTTCTGGCCACTCTGGAAGAATCTCGTCTGGGGAAGCAGCCCAGATAAATGCTCTCTTCCTAGACTGAGGAACTCCAAATGCTCCAGCTTCAAGGACACCAAACCTCACCTTATCACAAGAAAATTGATTGTCAATTTTGATAATAAGCAATACATACATACATACATACATACATACATACATACATATATATATACCTGATAACCCATCTCAAGAAGGGAAGCAACAGTTAAGCGAAACGTTTGTTTTTGATTGAATGACACAAAATTCCTAACATTCTCCAAGAGAAAGAACTTGGGCCGATAATAATCAGCAAAGGATAAAAATGCCAGAATCATCTCACACTGAACTTTACTCCAGGTGCTCTGATTAAATCTATTCATTCCAGAAAACCCCTGCAAAAAGAACATGCACCGCCATTATAATATAACAATGGTTTAGCAAACATCAGGATAGATGTGAACAAACCTGACAAGGAGGGCCTCCATTTATGAAGTCCACTTGCCCTGGCAGTGGCAAACTATTCAGTTCGTTCTCATCCATTGCTGCAGCTAATTCAGAAGCCTCTGGAGTTGAGATACAGTCTTCAGCATCTCCACACTTTTGCATGACAGCCCTGAATTGAAACCATTATTTGGTTACTACTGTTATGTATTTAGATTATAATGTTCACAAAGGAAAAGTAAAGATTATATACCTCAAAAAAACATTGCAATTCTGTATGAACACCTTTGTCTCTGGATGATTAAGTTTAAACGCATCTCCAGCAGGCTCTTCATATTCAATTGCCCATTTTGTATCTGAGACACCTGAAAGAATGAAACTTTCAGGCCGAAAATTCGAACTACATCCATTTGAAACTACACATGAGCACAGAGAGAAGGTAGTTACCCGAACGCTGCAACCCCTCAGACAGGCCGCCACAACCAGCAAAGATATCTAGTGTGGCCAAACGATTCTGTTGAGAAGCTTCATTTAGTTGCCCAACTCTCAGCTCATCCTCTCCTTCCTTGCCTTTTCCCTTTCTCTTCCTAGATGCAGCATCATCTAGTTTAACTCTTGAGAATCTCAGCTTTACCTGAGCTGGTAACTGCTCAACAGTACACAGATTAGACTTCACAAGAATAGTAGAATCCAAAGCCATTAGGGTTGATAAAATGAAAGGTGGTAGAATGCATTGCACTAGAAAGAACTAGACCAATTGCCGCTAGAAATTAAGAAATGGGTACCTGTTTGAGGGATCCACTCAATGGATCATACAAATATTCACAAAAGAAAACATGGTCAAAGATGGCAGGGACCTCTTCAGACGGAATATCATACTTCTTCCTCACTTCACATTTACCTTCAATTGTTTCTACCGGAACTGTATGTATCTCCTCACTATAGTAGATCTAGAAAGCAGCAATCAAAAAATTCAGCAGTGCTAGAAAATTTATGTAGGAACCATAAATACCGTAATAATTACTTAGCTGATTAAACAAACTTCCTAACATGACATAGCAAGAGTGATATATATTACAACTCTAACCAGCTATTAGTGGGGGAGATAAGTTATATTAAGTAGCATATACCTCCCGAATATCAGAAGAGTATGCCTTATCTGAAGAAATGTCCTCTGGTCTGAAGAATCTCCTGACTTTGACATTGGTAGAATCTACTTTAGCTTGTTTAGATCCCTTGGGACCAAATATCTCTATCAGTTGACATACTACATAGGCCGTCAACCCCACATTTCTCCCAGCTTTGAAAGTTCCACTTCCCCCTCTTTCTACAGCAAAGTGATCAGGGTGTATATAAACAAAGTCATCAATTGAATACTCAGTCCCCAGATATACAAAACTGGAGTTGGACGTATCCAACTTAAAAGATTCCTTTTCCTGATCAATTCGCTGCAACTCACAGGAGTAACATAAGCCATTACCAAGACCCATCTTATCAAACGGAAGTCTGAAGAAAGCACCTCTGTCAGGCTGATAAAAGCTTTTGCAATAAAATTCGGATGGCAATTCCTTCTTCTTCCTGTCTTCTGCCTTTGCTCTATCAAGTTTATCAGCATAAGCATTAGCTTTTCTATGCTGATGTCCCCATGGCATCATCCTGATACTGACAACTACACTTTCTTTGACATCTCCTAGTTGCAAATCCATGCACTCATTGATCAAAAATACCTCTCTTTCATTTGCTGCATTTCCAAGTACAGTATCAGATCCTCGTTGCATCATTCTTCCATGTAGCATTTTGCTACCATCCAATTTTTCAAACATGTATTCGACAAAGTAAATAGAAGGAAGTTCATCTGGTTCATCATGTTCCACCAGAACTGAATCTCCAACAGCAATCTCATTTCCATGAATTCTAGCCTTTTTAAACAACAGTTCACCAGAAGCTGTTTTACCTATGGATTCCCCATCCCAGTTTATTTCTTTGCTGTCAGAACGTGACTTAATATGCCTTCTTGTAGGGCAAGGTGTATGAGTTTTCTCTGAAACTTCCAAGTTCTCCTCTTGAGCATCATCCTCGTCATTTTCCTCCTGCTCATCTGCTTCTTCATCATCTTTCACCTCACAAGCAACAACCTCCTTTGACACCTCAGGTGAGTAATTGGAATAGTACTCCCCCCAGATTCTGTTGATTAGCCTTGTTGTAGTAGCCTGCATAGCTTTCCTTTTTACAGATGGCGCCATAGATGCTCTAGGATTTAAGTTCTGTTCATGTCTCTGCACAACCTTCTTCTTCTTAATCAACCATTTTGTATGGTGCCTCTCCTCCATTTTCCTTGAGAGGCCAATCACAAATGCACACTTCCTAATGCTTTCATCAGGAAATTCTGAAAACTGCTGCAGAATAATCTGTCCATGTACAACCACATATCTTTCCACCACATCTGTATTAGATGATATATAAGCAGGATGGTTTTTCTTGAACTCCGAAACCCTTTTAATAACATCTCCAAAAGAAAGTCTAGCACAACGACTCTGTTCCTTTAACAAAGTAATAATGCTCACTGCCAGCTTCGCAGTCTTTAGGACTGGTTCATACCAAAGAGCATACTGTTTCGATGGCTTCCCAAGCCTATACCTGAAGAGAAATAGTATGCATGAGTAAAGCATCTACAATGAATCCGCTGAACCAAAATAAAAAGGACAAAAAAACAGCAAAAAATAAAGAAAGCAGTTCAGTAATTGGCATAGCAAAGGAAGTAGTTGCAAAATAATTCAACCGCTAAGAGGATAATCATAATACCAGGCCATATCAGTCCGAATAGATATAAAGATCATCGAGGACCCAAACTCAATCATCCATTCTTTTATTGCACTCAAATAAATTGGCATTCCGTCAATCTCAGCTGATCCAGAACCACCTGAAGAGGAGTTATTAACATCAGTGTCAACACTGTATCCAGACCCATCATCAGCAGTCATCACTCCAGACCCAAATATGGTTACATCAATATCAGCACATGGTTTCATAGGCAGGAGCTCTAAAGAAATTAGTCTTGAGTCTGAGTTGTACAGTGCCCAATTATGAAGCATACTGCGAGGCAAGTCATCAATATAGTATGTATCAACTCCACTGTCAAAGACAATATACTCATCAGTCTCTTCATTACATGTCTTGTAATATGCAGGTAAAGGATAATCACTTGCAATCTCATCCTCATTGATCTTGATGTAAAATTTGCTAGATGAGGAAGATGTACTACGGCTTTTCTTCTGGTTCAAGGAGCGCCAGTACTCCTGTTCATGTAAAAGTTTAGCCAATTTCAGATCTTCCTCTTCTTGTTCTGGACCAGTGGTTAAATCAGATTGATCTCTCTTGCCTTCTCCTTTGCCTACTTTTGGACCTATAGTTAGAGTCTTACTAAATGATAAAGGCTCTGGTTGTGAAAGCATTTCCTGATTGCTGCTTTCATCTCTAAGGGAAGCCAGGACAGGTAACTCAACAAAAAGCTGATCAGTCTTCTTTGATGTATCATCCAGACCGATAAGTTGCTTATAGACAAACTCTCCCTGAGAAATGAGAAAGTCCCTGATTGATACACCACCTGAAAAGCATTTTAAACCACTCATTGCTCGGACAACCCCTGCAAGCAATTCATCAAGGCTTAAATCAGGATTTCCTCCAGAAGATTTCGACAGCTTTTTGTAAACCTCAATGCAAGCTGTTGCCTTGGCCAAGAAGTGGTCATAAAACTTCTTATAGCCACCTGAGGGTTTTTTACAATCATAATCAGCTGTCTCTGTTGAGATCCATATGATAGGAGTTCCATCTTCATAGCCAGAGATAGCCCATTCTTCAATACGCCCAAAGCCTTCACATCTAATTCCTTTTGCCTTTTCTTTGTCAATATTGTCCTCAAGTGGTAAAATGAGACCAGTAATAAACAGATCATCAACTTCAGACATTTCAAAAGGTTGTGGTATTCCTTCCGAGTTATGAAAGATAAAATCTGTTAGTCTTCTACAGGGTCGCTGAGAATCCTGTAGACCCGCAGTTAACCGAATAGCCACAACCTCTTCCTCTACGCATTGGTCCTTCTTTGTTTCAATGACTGAAGAATTTTTTGATAAATGAACAGTTTTCTCTTTAAAATTTGAACAAGCAGCAGCTCGCTTGGGCCTTTTGTGTGCAGCAGTGGGCTCCTCAATAGCTTCAGAAACAGGCTGCTTCTTGTCCTTCTTGTCAGTTGCAGTTGCCTTCCTTTTTGACACAGAATCTCGTCTGCTTTTCTCCTTTTTGTGTCCTGATTAACCAGGAAAAAAAAGTGGAAAAAAGAATAAGCCATAGAAAGAAGATCATTTGTCACAATAATTTGACACATTAACACTACTGTCTACCAATTTCAAAATTCAAGATCTTATATTAATTTAATGTTTCATAATATTTGACTTTCATGTGGTATTCAATTTCATGTTCACATCTTCTGAACATTATTAATACATTTATACCTTTACTAGATTATTTTGAGTTGGGAAGAAGGTTTTTCTTTGAAAGAATTTGGTAGAGGTTAAATGACAATATTTTTAACACAGAAAAATAAGTTAAATTACAATCCACAACTAGGAAACATGAATAATTAGGTGGAAATGGTATAGGCCAGTGGGCAAGCAAGCAGCAAAAGTGGTGGCAGTTTAGCTAATGAATTTCAGTAAATTCAACTATATGTCCTAGGTTAGCTTCTTAGGTCCAAGGGGAATATAAAAGTTAACCTGTCTAATATTACATCAGCCACTACTTCTAAAACCTCAATTGAAAAAGAAAAATCAATCTATCCGACACTCTTCCAACTTACATAAACCAAAACTAAGTCATTATCAATTATCTCCATTCAGAGGGAACAAATTACAGATTTACTCATCCAACACTAGACAAGACTCATAGTATGTCTTCCTACCACCCACCTCCAACTTATTCAACTAAGCAAGCATTCAGAATAAAGTGCATGTTGATGCTCTAATTAGTGGACCTTTCCCCCACAATGTATTCATAAAGTAGAGATAGGAGCCAAAACCTCATCTTTCATCAATGTGTAACAAGGTTTCATTCACCAATAGGGTCCCCCCCAGAAGAAGGACCTGGTTAGCAGCAGATGGTCATTCATTCCACTAAACAGCAATATTTGTTAATTTTAAATTAAGAAACCACTCCCCACGACGTATTTTCCCTTTATGCATGGGCATTGCAGATTTTGCTATTAAAAGGGGCATCGCCAAAGTAAAGAGGGAGGGAGCTTATAAACTGTCAAGACACTTGTGTTTGGTCAATGAGGGACAAGGCCTCATACACTAATAATGCTATTAGATCACAAATGAGAGTTCCAGCTTCAGTTATCAATACAGTCAAGTAAACATCAAAAACTTGACAAAAGATCAGATTAGTATCTTTTACTAGAGAGGACAAAACTAAACACCACGAACTCTTGGAGATATGTACTCTAATATCATTCAAAACAAAAGTCATAAAGAGCTATTCTGAATTAAACTTTCGCTTTATTGCCAAAAGAAGTATAATTTTAATGCAACCATAAATGTTTCCAAATAAAATCCCACCATGAGATCACAGCTCATTAAATGCAATTGCTCGGGCTCATAAAAAACAGTAAGGAACTTTGGAAATTAAATACTTTGAATGAACACGTGCCTCAAATCTATGTCACCAAAATGAGACACCACAAACACTCAAATTAATTATCATTCTAACCTCGACCATGCATGAAGGGGGGTGCTTCATGCACCAGTCTACTCTTTTTTTTACTAGTGAAGAGGCAAACACTAGGTAAGATGCATAGTCAACACACTAGCCTCAGTATAAAATATGTCAAATCTCAAATCTAAGTTTCCTTTCTTTTCTTTTGATGTGGGGTGGGGTGGGGTGGGGAATTAAGTACTTCAAACTGTGAAGAGGCCAACTAACATCCAACTTGACACGCTCTTTTATTTATAGTACTACAAAAAGCCTAGCTACCTCACACAAGGTAGTGGTAAGTTAACTCTACCATTCCTAGACCTTACTTGTGAGATTACACCGGGTAAATTGTTGTTACTGTTGTTAAAGTGATCAATTGAGCTTCTTAAGTAATCAAATTAAACTCTAAAGATTTTCTTTTCAAGGTTAAGTTGTGAAGAAACTCCTTCTACCAACAAGAAGAAGGAAGCACAGTAACAACCCAACAATAAGCACAGACAAACAAATCTACGTTCTAAAACATTAGCATAATCAGTTCATGCATCCAAAGTACCATGCCTTTAACCAAATCCACTCCTGAATCCAATATTCCATAACTAAATAACTGGATCTTACCCATGAAAACCACTACATTCACAACTCCAAATATGAAATACCCTCTTACAAGCACTACACAGCAGCAGCTACATATATGGTCAAAATGCAACCCAAAAAAAAAAAAAAAAATCTTCAGCTGTTAAAACCCCATTACAGAAAAAACAAAAAAGATAGATACGCCCAAAACCCTATCAATTAAATAAAACAATAAAACATAAGAAGAAGAAAAAAGGGAGAAATTACCAGCAGCATCCGTATCCGGCTTATCCAACCCCGCCAGGGAACCCATTTCTGAGATCTGGGGAAGAATCTTTAGATCAAAACCTTAAACCTACTGATTAAAAGCAACCCACTTTATCCCTTTTGATAATTTTTCAAAGATTTCTCGGGTCTGAAAAATCTCCGTCAAATAGCTCCTCAATGTTTCTTCTCGTTCTTAACTACCCTAACACACACTGCGATATTATGTTTAATAATTATTTAAGAAGTCCAAGTGGCTTTTTATCCAATACATTTGGTGGGAAAAAAAGGTGAAGAGGCGGGAATGCCTTTTCTTTTTTATATTTCGAAGAATGAATTGGCGCCACTTCTCCGAAATTTTGTGTGTGGATTTTTCAAGTATTTTGTATTCCAAATCATGTTTTCACAAAATAGGAAAATATCTAAGCCTTTGTAAATAATAATAATTGGTTTACCCTTTGCAGAAAATAGAAATAAAATAAATAGCAACACCATTTTTTTTTTGTCTTGGAAATTTTTTAAATAGTTTACTTTTTAGTCCTATAAATTAAACAATAATTAAAAAAGGAATTTTAAGATTTTTAATGGAAATCTATAAATAGATTATGCATCATTTATGTATATTTAGTCAAGATGATGAAAGCCAAATGGAAACATGAATATAAGATGTCAGCGAAATAAATTCAATTCAATTCTTAAAGGAGATGGGATGAAGTTGTAATTGATAAGCAAATACCATTATTTATACATGCCTTAGATTCATAAAAAAAGTGAAATATGTATCACTCACTTAAACTTTATAGGAATAGTTGTTTGTCATTAGCAATCGTGAAGGGATATATCTAACAAGTTTTTTAAGGAAATAAATTTCGAACTTTTGACATTGTAATTCAACTAAAATTTATATAATTTTATAATAAAATTCATTTAAAAAAAAATTATTAGTAGAGTAATCCGGAAACTTTTGTCATTGCAATCTAAGTGAAATTTAGATATTTCGTCCCAGATCGACAGATATTGATATTCTTGATAAATATTTTAGAGTCACATTCATACAATTTTATTTCAAGATTGATAGTACTAGTAAATATTTACCTTCATACAAAATCAGCAACATTTCTGAACTTCTCAAATTTTGTGTTGATAGGTTGATTTCCTCTACATCAATGTTGCTTTTCCTCACATGCAAAGGAATTAATACGTAAATTTTACATATTTTACCACAAGACCATACTCGTATTCGGAACAATAATCGTGAGTTTAGAAAATTTATTGAAAGAAGAGAGTTGATTGACTAAATATAAAAAGATAAACATAAAATGATGAGTGAAACTTCATCTTTAAAATTTAAAATAATGGTCATTTTATTCGTATGGTGCTATTTGTTGAGATACACGCCATTTATATATGGATAAATTCTTTGGCGGGATTATTGTTATGTCTTTCAAATATTCGCGCCAAATTATTTTACAAAATTAAATGTAACATATTTAAAGGATTTAAATAATCCTCGCTATATTATTTTTCCAACAAATTAAAAGATACTGATAAAAAAAATAACACGTGTTTTATTCGAACACCTTTTTTTCCTTCAATTTACAAAAAAGTAATAAATTTGATCTAATCTAAATTATTTATTTTAAATAAGGAATAAATTAAGGAAAATGGAGGGGGTGGCACTGACATCAGACAATAAGTATTTGGGTGAAAACTTATTTCGTTTGATGTTTACATTGAACCATATTAATTAATTATAATCAACTGATACGATGAGATAAAAATATATATCATTTAATTATAACTATGTAAAAGAAGTCCATGTGCAACACATATTATACATTTATTGATTTTATGAATACTCTTTGTGTGAATCAGTTATTATCGTAGTTAGTGTTTAAATATTAATTGTATTATAGCTATTTACAAATAATTAAGTGACATCTTTGTCGGTTATAGCTCAAAGTCATTATCAAAGATAAGATTGCTAGAAATCACTTTTTGAAATAGAAATAAGAAAGTAATTTACTCTTCTTCTTTTTTAAATTCACTAGGCGAGGTGCCTAGTGCTGATTTTTATATATATCTAAAATAAAATATAAACATAATGTCAATGTAGCTAATGAGAGTAAATGTATACATATTGTACTTACATAATCCCTATTATCAATCTTGAGCCATACACTCAAAATTGATATCACATATTGTATTATGAAATGGCTAAACATTCGAAAATTACAACTCTGGCCATATCTCCAATTTCTGATCGTGTGCATGACATTTTGACTGTTCATTTTGAAAATTCTGTGCCTTGTGGTAATTGTGGATGTTGAGTGAATCTCGTGTGTTGATAATCTGCAGTTATCTTCCAGCATTAGCCTTAAGCATTGTATGAATATTCTTTTGTACAGTGTGAGAGCTAAGCTGAATTGCTGCCAGTCTTCAGGGATACTCTTTATGTTTACATTCCAATTCTTCCCTGCTTTGAAATCTTTGTTTATCCGAGTTGACATAACTGTTATGGAGTTCCTTGTAGTCATACTGCCGTATTCCTTAAAGACCTCTGGAGTACACTGTTTCGTCCATGTATACATGTGCATTATTGTTGGTAAAGTGTGCAGTCCATGTGTGTTATGTTTTGTAACAATTACAGTGAGTCAAGATGCCTCGATTACTCCTGTCAAGGCCCAGTGCTTTCCTAGATTGCACTACTGATATGCTCATGCATGCCATCTTTTCTTCTTCAAGGGAATGAGTACCAAGTACTAATACCACCCATAGAAGTCGTATTGAATGGAAGATCATGAGAACATTTATGATACCTGCAAAAAGGAAAACATGGTTAGTGAAAAACTTACACCAACATTATCTCCTCCTAAGGGATTTGATATTGTTGATGCTGCTAGAATGCCTCATTTCCCTTTCCTTTTCCTTCTTTTCCTCTATCTCCTTCTTCCTTGTTTCTTTTATTCCCCAGCTCAGAGTTCCTTTATCATTTAGCTCACCTAGCCCATTTCGATTAAACATTATGGGCATGCTCTCTTTTGTTGCTGCTATATTTTGCCTACAACACCTGTTACTGCATATGACAAACAGGCTGTCCTGCTTTGTATCTACATCTATGAGTGTCTTTGATTTCTTTTCGATGGATTGGGTGCAAAGCACTAATACCACCATCTGAAATTCCATCAAAGGATATGCCATAGATGTTGCATATTTTTCCTACTATTCTAGCAGCCCTATGCTTTCTCTTCAGCTTTCCTACATGAGATAACACCTGATGATATCCCCTGCATTTGACCTCTCCTATACTTCTGCCTAATTGTGTAAACTCCAAAATTGCTTGACTCCCTGTACCCCTTGAAATCACCTTTCCTTCTCCTGAATTCCTTACTCCCAGTTGCCCATTTCGCTTAAATATTCTGGGCAACACTTTATCTATTTGTACTCTACTTTTCCAGCCACGGCTGATGCTGCAGCATACACTTTGGAACAGGGCGCCCTGTTTGTAAATTACCCCTATTCCTGCCCTTGATTTTCTCATCAAGGAGCAAGATATATGTGCAATAACTTGACCTGCAAAAAAGAAAACATTGTTAGGTAAAATCATAATCATCGTGTACTCCTCAAGCGGGATTTGTACATAATGACCATACATAAGCTCCATAACATGTCCCATCCTTGCCTCCATGCACCTTAATTCTTTGATACCTTTAACCTCAAGTATGGACATTGCAATTTATCTCCACCCACTAGTCTTCTGCCTTGTGTGTCGAGCTGATGGAAGGAATAGCATTCAATGAACCCCTGATCAAGAGCATAATTTGCCAAATGATCCACAAGTTTATTCCTCTCTCGAAATATATGTGTTATTCTACCATTGACCATGATCAACATCTGCCTTATCTTCATCACTTCATCCTTAATAATCCAAGGTGGTTTCCAGTCTCCCTCAATCACCTTCTTGAGCAACATTGAATCTGTTTGCACCCAGATATTGGAAATACCCTCAGCCAAGCTATGATTCAATGCCTCCAGTATAGCCTTAGCTTTTGCGTGCGTGTTTGTCATCTCTTGCATCTCCTTACCACACGCATATATCAAGTCCCCATGCTCGTTCCTCAAACAAAAACCAATTAAACTCCTTCCTGGGTTGCCCCTCGATGTCCCATCAGTGTTAATTTTTGGCCACCCTTGCATTGGAAACTCCCATAGTACTTTATTGAATTTCAGCTTAGGGGTATAGTTCTCCATTATTTGCAGTATATCTGGGCACCTATATGGTACTCTAGGAATTCCAGGTTTCCTCACCTTGATAAGTGACTGGATAGTTGTACATACCTGATACACCACTATATTAACAGACAATGGCTCCCCATATTTATTGCTATTCCTCATTTTCCACAGCTCTCATACAATGATGCTAGGCATTGCTAAAAAATTGGCTTAAGTCCAGGAATCACCTTCAATGTCCAGAATTTCACAATAGCCTGATGCAACTCAATCCCTCCAATGATAAACCAGCATAAGAGAAGAAGTAATTCCACACTTTTGAAGCTGTGTATGAACGAAAGAACACATGGCTCACTGTCTCTTATTTTGCAAATAAACAGCACCAACATTTTGATGGCATAAAGTATCCCATCCTTCTCATTGTATCATTCAATGGTAATTTCCCTTTCCACAACTTCCACATAAAGAAAGATATTTTAAAAGGCAATCCTTGAACCCACATATTAGAGTATGAGATAGCTGGATCCTTTCTTCTCCCAAGCAGATTTGACTGTGAAGCAGCATTTTGTATCTAACCTCCAAACAGGCTTGTCCAGCTTTTCTAAATTAGCAGGACAAGGAATACTATCCAGAATGTGAGATGCTGGATCATCATGAAGAATTCCCCTCAGTTGCTCCTCGTTCCACTGTCCTTCAGTAACTACATCATTCACATTATGGACAGTCTCGTCAACTATGAATTATGAAGGAGTCACAAAATAGAGAGACCCCAAACCAGTCCAGCTGTCGAACCAAAAAAGGGCAGATCCCATTGTTAGTTTCCAGAAAATCTAGTGCTCCACAAGGTCTCTACACTCAAGCATCTTCCTCCAAATATGTGATCCATTTCTCCTCCAAGGTACAATAATGTTATTCCACTTCTTGCAATATTTTTGACTCATAAACGAGCTCCACAAGGATGGATTTGTTCTGAAGTTCCACCATAATTTACAAAATAATGCCTTGGACATATCATGCAGTGATCGAAAACCAACTCCTCCTTCCTATTTGGGCAAGCAAAGTGTATCCCAAGAAGCCCAATGCCTAGTTTTACCCTCTATAGAGTTGCTCCAAAAGAATCTCGTAAAGATTTTGTGCAACTTGTTGATCACATATGCAGGAGGATTCACTGCTGAAAGCAAGTGAGTGGGCATGCTTTGTAAAACACTATTGATCAATGTCACACCTCCTTTTGGCGCTACCGCACCCCACGAAGGGCGTGGTGGAAGGGAGTTTTTTCCAATTTAAAGGAC
>MU777521.1:3041-23601 GCA_026770625.1 Nicotiana glauca
TCGATTCGGGATTCAACCGGTGACTTGGGACACCTTAAATCTCCCAAGTGGCGACTCTGAATTGAATAAATAAATCCCATTTCGATTGTCCTTTAATTGGAAAAACTCCCTTGATACCCCCTCCCCCCCGGTAGCGGAAAAAGGAGGTGTGACAAAGGATACATGTGAATTCTGCAAGTTTAGAAAACTTCTGAAATATTATGTAAATCCCTAAAAAGGCACTTATATTTTGTTGGCATAGCGTAATTTTTTGTCACAACTATACAATATTACAATTTCAGAAGTTTTATCAAGGCATCATGTATTCTTTGTTTCTCTCAACTCTTGATTTGTTCATTGAGTTTGTTAGTATTAGTTCATGACTAAGTGTAAGTGAACTTCAAATTCAAAGTTAAGGATCAAATATCCTTAACTTTTGAACTTGAAATACAAATTTAAGGACTTCTTGTCCTGAGCTTTTGAACGTGTAATTCAAACTTAAGGACTGGTTGTCATTAACTTTTGAACCTGTATTTCAAACTTAAGGACTCCTGTCCTTAACCTTTGAACTTTGAACTCAAAGTTAAGGACTGCATGTCCTTAACTTTTGAACATATAATTCAAACTTAAGGATTGCCTGTCTATAACTTTTTAACCAGCAAGTCAAAGTTAAGGACTGTTGTCCTTAACTTTTGAACTTAAAACTCAAAGTTAAGGACAAATAGTCCTCAAGTTTTAAACTTAAAACTATAAGTTAAGGACTTCCCGTCCTTAACTTTTAATCTTTGAATTCAAAGTTAAGGACTTCATGTCCATAACTTTTTAACCAACAAGTCAAACTTAAGGACTGTTGTCCTTAACTTTTGAACTTAAAACTCAAAGTTAAGGACATACAGTCCTTAAGTTTTAAACTTGAAACTATAAGTTAAAGACTTCATGTCCTTAACATTTAATCTTTGAAATCAAAGTTAAGGACAGACTGTCCTTAAGTTTTGAAATTGCAAGTCGAACTTACAGACTCCTGTAATTAACTTTTAATATTTGAACTCAAAAGAAACAAAAACAAGGTAAGAAGAAAGAAATTTTGAAAGTTCAGTCATCTGCTCAAATAAGAATAATCTAAATGAATCCAATTTATAGCAAAAAGTTAAAAGAGTCGATAAACATAAATGGATATATCTACTCTTATCTATGCTTTCTTGAAAATGGATGGAGAGCCGGAGAATATATACAAGATGTTCTATTATGACCAATTCTTCTGCAACGACCACATTTGAATGTTATTTTTGATGACTCGGTAGCAGGAATATGCCTTTTCGTTTGCCTTCTACCTGGTGGCACTTTGAAATCTGGAGGTTTAACAATTTGTGACTTCACTCTCTGGTACAATCCATGAATCAGTATGCCCTACAGGATGTATTTGTCTTTTATAAGTTTTCAGCCAAGATTCCTTTAAGTACCAGTGCGAACAAAAGTTGGACTTCTTGATGTTTCTCTTCTCGATAGCTGCAATTGCATGTATGCAAGATAATTCATCAAATTGAAACTAAAAACAATCACATGTTCTTTTGTTTAAGTCCACCAAGAAAGTTATTCCTTATTCTTCAACTCTAGAACGTCGTGAATCAATAGGAAAGACTTTCAATGTTGAAAATTTATAAGTTAGTACATTATGTTAAATAATATTAAAATCATAAGATAAACATAGAACATAATACTTACATTCAAAGTAAATGCTAAATCTATTCTTTTCTTCAATTCCTCCTCTACCCAATAAGAAACATTATAAAATATTCCTTCTGCTTTATTTCTTCTTTCACAAAACCAATGTTGTAGCTTCACTTGAATGAAATCCATCATTCTTAATATAAGCAGCTCTCTTGCTTCTAATATGATAGAATTCATTGACTCAACTATGTTTGTTGTGAGCATATCATATCTTCGCCGTGGACTACAAGAACGTGCCCATCTTTCTGGTGGTTCTTCCATTAAGTAATCATAAGTCTTCTTATGTACTTTTTCTATATCTGACATGTATAGGTCAAATTCTTTGCACCTGTATACTCTTGCAGCACTTTGGAAAAGTTTTATGACCTTACTTTTCACCTTACTTCGCTTTAGGTTCTGCTCCAAATGATAGATGCAAATCCCATAATAGCTTTCAGGATATACCTTTGCAATGCCATTTGCAATAGATTGATGCATGTTTGATAAAAAAATTAAATTCTCACGGCTCCCAATTGCATCGCTAAGCTGACTAAAGTACCACTCATCGGAATTGTTATTTTCAGATTCTGCTATTCCAAAGGCTAGTGGGAAAATTTAGTTATTTGCATCCTTTGAAACTGAAATCATTAAAACACCACGAAATTTTGACTTCGAAAAAGTTGCATCAACAACAATCACTGGTCTACAATGATTCCAACTAGCTATTGATGATCCATATGCATAAAACATATAAAGAAACCTGAAAATACAATATAAAATAAGGTTAATAGAAGTTAAGGACAGGTAGTCCTGAACTACAGATTACAAGGTTAAAAGTTAAGGACACTCAGCCCTTAACTTAGAGTTTCAAGTTATAAAGTTAAGGACATGCGGTCCTTAACTTTGATTTCAAAGTTCAAAACTTGAGGACCGACAGTCCTTAACTTTGAATTATAAGTTCAAAAGTTAAGGACATAGCATGTCCTAAATTTTATAAAACGTATTAATAAACTTTTTTTGATTGTTTACCTGTTGTTGTCGTCTATCTTTATGTTAGTATAAGTTCCCGGGTTTTTACTTGTCATCATATACAAGTATGAAGACAATAATTCATAATTTTCTTCGAGAGTTCCTCTTATTAAAGTGGAAGCATGTTGAATAGCACGCCACGCATTGTGATATCCAATGTCTAGTCCATGCAATTTTTGTATCTCTGCCATCACAAAAGCTGGTGTAACTTCAAACCTTGGGTCCCGAAGATTGTCGATAATGTAAGCACTAATCAACTTTGAAGTAGCATGCCTTTGATTTGCTTTCATTGTGTTAATAGAGAAATCATGCTTTTTCTCAATCTTTACTATCTTAAACAATGTTGAATCTTTAATTCTGAAAGCACGCGCACACCAACAACACCTATCATCATTGCATTTCAACGAATATCTTGTTGAGCTTGATCTAGCAACCTTGAATTCAAAATATCCTTTAATTGCTATATTGGAAAAATAGTTAATTATACTCATTTTCTTGTCAAATACCGATTCAAATTTTATTTCTTCCAACGAAGCATTTTCTCTTAATATCGTAGTTGGGGATTCTTTTTGTTTCAAATTTGATCTTCGTCTATTTAGTTGAGTAGAGGTTTTTTCATCAACTTCTTCGATTACCGGTGCACTCTCTAAGGCTTGAATACCCAAAACTTGTTTGTTGTCAATATCTATAATGCTTTGTCCTTCCACTTGAATAGAATAAAATGTTTGAAGCACCTCTTCAGTTATTGGTTGAGGTTCATCCATATCTATTTCCATTATCTGTTGGCATTTGTCCTGATTGTCATCTTAGGTTTCTCTATTGACATGTGTTTGAAGCACCTCTTCAACCATATCTATTTCCATTATCTGTTGGCATTTGTTTTGATTGTCATGTTGAGTTTTTGTGTTGACATGTTCATTGCTTGTTGATCCAAAAACTCTTTCCGAAATATCAACAATGAAACGACAGCCCTTGAAGAGTGAACGAGTTTTTAGTAACTCTATACATGTGTGAAGATCTAAATCTTTGGATACAAACATTCCTTTGCTTGTTCCAAGATTAATATCAAACCATATCACCGCTTCAAACTTGTGTCTATCCAATTCAATAACCTCAAAGATCTGTTTAATGAAATCTTCAAACCGAATTGACTCAGGTACTAGAACAAGCTTTGTTTGATGATCAAGATATTTATAGTCTTCAGTCCATCTACCATTAAAAGCAACTATAATGCATATTGTTTCCATCCTGCAAGTCAAGAGAATGGGAAACTCAGGACATATTTTATAAAGCAATCCTTATATAATTAAGAACAGGTACTGTAAGTTCAAGACCAAGTTAAGGACCAAGTGTCCTTAACATTTTAACTTGGAATTCAAAGTTAAGGACTGCCTATCCTTAACTTTTGAATCTGTAATTGAAACTAAAGGACTGTCTGTCCTTAACTTTGAACTTGGAATTCAAACTTAAGGATTGTTTGTCCTTAACTTTTGAACCTTCAAGTCAAACTTAAGGACTCATGCCCTTAACTTTTCAACCTGTAATTCAAATTTAAGGACTTCTTGTCCTTAACTTTTGAACCTGCAAGTAAAACTTAAGGACTTCCTATCCTTAACTTTTGAACCTGTAATTCAAACTTAAGGACTTGCTGTCCTTAACTTTTGAACCTGCAAGTAAAACTTAAGGACTTTCTGTCCTTAACTTTTGAACCTGCAAGTCAAACTTAAGGACTTTCTGTCCTTAACTTTTGAACCTGCAAGTCAAACTTAAGGACTCATGTCCTTAACTTTTCAATATGTAATTCAAACTTAAGGACATGTTTTAACTAATAAGTGTAAGTTAAGGACCAAGTGTCCTTAACTTTTTCAATTTGAAACTCAAACTTCAGGACTTAGTGTCCGTTACTTTTTCAAAACAATTTGCAAAACTATGACAGTATGACCTTAATATACGAAGAACATCAACAAAGTTAAAGGACATTGTGCTCATTAACTTTTTCAATTTAATTTGCAAAATAAGGACACTATGTCCTTAATATTATGTGTTCAATTTTTATAGAATTATTATAGGAGGTGATGTCTTTAACTTTATCAATCCAGAAATTCAAAAAAAAAAAAAAATCAAATTTCTACTTACTGTATAAAAATCAATAGAAATCGGAAAGAGTATAACTATGTCGAAATAAACATCAATAGAAATACATAAAAGTATAACTTACTGTAAATATATGTCGATTTTTGGATGAGAATGTTGAATATTTGAAATCGGAAAAGAATTTTCTTCAATTTCGACTATCATAGTGAAGTGTTGCTGCGTTGCTGCTCGTTAATGTTAGCGTAGGTATAAGTTATAACAGAAGAGTATTTTCGTCCAGTCAGGTATAAGTTTATTAAACCAGTGGCTAAAGACTAAAAATATTTAAAACACTGACTTTAAAATAAAGATAGGTACTGTTAGTGGCTATTTGTGCACATCGCCAATCAAATAGTGGGCTAGCCCAGCCTATCAATTGTTAAAGTCCACGCGGGCTGGACTTGACTTACTCGACCCGACCCATATGGAGAGGTCCACCTAAGATAGGTAAAAACCAGAAAAGGGATGGTAAGCTTTTAGAAAGTAATTTTGTTTTGTTAATCACGATTATATTATATGTTTTTTTCCAAAAAAATTAAAAACTCAATAACTAAAAAACCTAAATTAGATAAAAATCCAGCCGTTTACACGTGTATCCAACTGCACTTTGTCACTTGACAACATGAAACCAATAATCTTGGTCTAGCGTGTAAGAATATACATACACACTCAGAACCAACTCTCTCCTCCCTCCTTTTTTTCCCTTCCTACAGAGAGAGAAACTCGAATTTTTAGAGAGAGAAAGTGCAAATTTTGCAGGGAAAAAATGGCAGGAGGGAGAGTAGATCTAGACGGCAATGTTATAAAGCCGATGAAAATATGCATGATCGGCGCCGGTGGTTTCATTGGGTCCCATTTATGCGAAAAACTGATGAATGAAACGCCGCACACGGTGCTCGCCGTCGATGTTTACAGTGATAAAATCAAGCATCTACTTGAACCGGCTGATCTCCCTTGGACCGGTCGTATTCAGTTTCATAGAATTAATATTAAGAATGATTCTCGCCTTGAAGGTCTCATCAAAATGGCAGATCTGGTAATTTCACTGCATTTGTATGTGTGTGTGTATATATATATATATATATATATATATATATATATATATATATATACTGATTAAAAAGATATTTACAGTTATGTGATATTCTCCCCTTTTTAAGTCTGTCTTAAAAAGAATGATATATTTTTATATATAGAATCAATTTAATTTAAAACTTCTCATTTTACTTAAATGTGATGTGAGCAACGCCGTTCTGCCATTTACAGTAGTTGTTGTCATATATAATGTGTTCTGTTTGTTGGAATTTTGGGTATTTAAGTTTTGCTGTTTGCTTTAAGTTCTTTTTTGGTGTATTTTCCTTGCTACTTTTTTGGAAAATTTTAACAATCGAAGTATAACGAACTGAATCTCAATTGATCTGATAGGAAAGCCGCAATGCGATTACTGCTTCTTGTTGAATTTTTCCTAAGTTTGGACATTAAGATGCGCATTTGCTGTGTGTATTGCAACATTCTTCAATTATTGGAAGTTCATTTTTCTTTTACTCCCTCCGGTCCAAAATAAGTGATTTTTTGGCTTTTTTTTTTGTAGTCCAAAATAAGTGATTTTTCTATATTTCAAAAATGAATTAACTATTTTTTTCCTACATTGTCCTTAGAGTAAGTAGTGTTGGAATATGTGTTAGGAGTGTTTATGTGAGATAGTATTGGTTAATATGGTCAATTTCATTGTTAATTAATGCTAAAAGGTTGATTTCTTAATATGCGTGAAAACATCCAAAAAATCACTTATTTTGGACCGGACGGACTAGTTGCTATTTCTAAGATTTGTTCTTATTATTTTTCGTTAAGTGAGTAGCACATTTCACGAAGAGCTTGAATTTAAAAAAAAATAAGAGTAAGCATTTCTTGGGATCTATTAAGAGCTATTTTGATTTAAAAATTGATTCTTTGTCTTGATTCTAGGGAGAATTTCGACATAGTTTAATTTTCATTGTAATTATGGATTATCATAAACTTCTACAAATTTTCAGATTTTTTTTGCCTAGAATTTAATATGTTGATCCAAGCAAGTCTTTTGGCTATTGCTAACCTTTTGTTTTCTTGTGATATAGGTTGTAAATCTTGCTGCGATCTGCACGCCAGCTGATTATAATACTCGTCCACTTGACACAATTTACAGCAACTTCATTGACGCTTTACCAGTGGTATGCATATCAGATTTATAACTTCACATAGTTATTATAAATAAACGAGTGTAGTTTAAAGAGGCTTTCCATTTGTAATTGTTGAAGCGCAATTTTGGTAAGAAAGATTTCACCTTTTCTGTCGGTAGTTGAGTTGTGAAGTTCATGTTAATTGCTGATTCAGGTTAAATACTGCTCAGAAAATGGAAAGCGTCTCATTCACTTTTCCACTTGTGAAGTTTATGGAAAAACCATAGGTGCCTTTTTACCCGAAGACAGCCCATTGCGACAGGTAAGAGTTCAGTTTCTTCATGTTATTACTCTTGTTAAATCTCAAACTTTTGCAAAATCTTGATCTTTTATTTTCTCTGTGTCTCATGTTTTTTTATATCATGTAAGTTCTTGAACTATCCTGTAATTGTGTTATACTTCTTGTTTTCTCAAAAACAAAGGGATAATATGGTACTAGTGATGCATACTAAACTGTCTTTTAGTGAAAATGACATTTGATAAGCGGCAAAGAGTCTGATATATCCCTCTACTTTGGTTTATTGTATTATCCTATCCCCTGTTATACTTTTTGGCCATATTTGTCGCTGCCGTCTGCCAAAGTTTTAAATTTACCCCTCCTTTGATGGAATTGACACGTGCACCCTCTAATCAAAAGACCTAACTCACAAACTAAAAACCCCACACCCAAATAAAACCCAAGACCCAGCCGACCCGTGTCCCTCTTATATTTTTACCCAAACCCTGAACAATAAATATTCCTTATTCTCAACTGAGTTGGGCTTAACTACATGGATTCTCTATGTCTATTCTTGTGCCATTTAGCCCTGTTTTATTACAATACTTAAAAATTTGGGTTCTCTAAAACTAGGGAGTTTCTAAATCTCACACGTATCTGCAAGCTAACGCCATCAGATCAATTTACAGTGAAATTCTTTTTCATTTTCCTCTGTCATGTTTTCTTCAACTTTTTTTTTTTCTTAAAATTATTTGATTTTATTAATTGAAGGAATTCAAATCTACGCTTTGGTTGCAAAACACAGGAGAGCTTTTAATAGCTCCGAAATACATACAGGTTTTCTGTCGGGTGCCCTACAAATCCAAAGCCTTAAACAGCAAATGAAAAATGGCATCATAGTCCGGATTTGTTGCAGTTCTAAGTGTGTTTTTTTGCTTCTGAAAAGTGATTCTTGTTCCTCATCTTTTTGATCCATTTTTTGCTTTTCTAGAAGCTAATCCACTTTGACTCTTTCATTCAGAGATTCGCCTCCCAACGCCACTACATTTTTGTTATCATTTTCATTTTTTCCTTCTCAAAAGATCTCACACATCTCACACATCTCCCTGCACTAAATACAATCTCTAACCAAACTCGTAAATGATATTTTCTTTAGTTAATCTATAACATTCTTTCGTGGAGATGTTCTGATCCTTCCCTGATTATTTCTAGGATCCTGCTTACTACGTCCTTAAGGAAGATGTCTCTCCTTGTATTTTTGGATCTATTGAGAAGCAAAGGTGGTCCTATGCATGTGCAAAGCAATTGATTGAGAGGTTGATCTATGGTATGTTATGCTATACCTTCATCAGACTGTTCTAAACTTGAATGTCTTATCATATATTTCTCACTTATTATGTTTTGCAGCTGAGGGTGCCGAGAATGGCTTAGAATTCACCATTGTTAGGCCCTTCAACTGGATTGGTCCGAGGATGGATTTCATACCTGGGATTGATGGTCCTAGTGAAGGTGTTCCAAGAGTGTTGGCTTGCTTTAGTAATGTACGGATCTTTTTTTTTTTTTTTTTTTTTTTTTTTTGGTAATCTGATGCTAGTATGTGTTTTAATTTCATCATCTCATTATTTCTTTTGCAGAATCTTTTAAGACATGAACCACTAAAGCTAGTGGACGGTGGACATTCGCAAAGAACCTTCATATATATTAAGGATGCTATTGAAGCTGTTCTCCTGATGATTGTGAGTTTTGACATCTTCAGCCCCTTGTTCTTGTTTTTGAAATGCACTATGTTCAATTGTGATTCATGTGATTTTTCTCTCAGGAAAATCCTGCACGGGCTAATGGGCAGATCTTTAATGTCGGCAATCCTAATAATGAAGTTACAGTTAGGCAGCTAGCTGAAATGATGACCCAGGTAATTAAGTGATCTTTGTCATTTTCCCTGCATCTTCTCGCGGTGTATTGATTCAGCTTTATATTTCTCGAGCGTATTTTCTGCACCTTGTCAATTTCTCTCAGCTCTTTTTCATGCATCACAACAGGTGTATTCAAAGGTGAGTGGAGAATCTCCTCCTGAAACACCCACCATTGATGTAAGTTCTAAAGAATTTTACGGCGAGGGGTACGATGACAGTGACAAGAGAATTCCAGACATGACCATAATTAACAGAGAGCTCGGTAATAATCTGCTTCTTTATTTATCGAGAAATGACAACTCCTGAAAGCCAAAAATTATCTTACTCTTGGATTGACTGACTGTATGACCAGGTTGGAACCCGAAGACATCCCTATGGGACTTGCTTGAATCCACACTGACATACCAACACCGAACATATGCTGAGGCTGTCAAGCAGGCGATGTCAAAGACCACTGCAAATTGAATTTGAAATCAGAGCAGTGGTGAGTGTGTGCTTCATGTTGACAGGCTTTCATATTCTCTTTGCGAATCTTCATCTACTTGGTTTGAGTTCATACACGTATATTTTTGTCATCTATGTTGTTTTGGGAAAAACAAAATATACGTCGTGCAAATCTATAATAGCTCACCGGCTTGAGCATCGTCACTAGCGCCTTATGTACAACATTTATGGGACATTAGACAAAGGAAGCATATAGTCTGCTCTTTAGATATTGTTGTCATTCATATTATCATTCTTTCTTCTGGAAGTATGTTGTTTTATTCCACTGAGATTTTCTTAATTTACTACTACCTCCGTTTCAATCAATTTATGTGAACATATTTCCTTTTTGGTCCGTGCCAAAAAGAATGATCCCTTTCCTTAATTGGAAACAATTTACCTTTATGCAATGATTTATAGCCATACAAAATATATGTGCTTCATTTTACATCACAAGTTCAAAAGTCTTTTCTCTTTTCTTAAATTCCGTGCTCAGTCAAATGAGTTCAAATAAATTGAAACAGAGGGAGTATATTTTATTATTCGTTTGATTAATGGTCCTTTTTCTTCGATGTGTATTTTAGATAATATCACTATCAACTTCCAAGTGCTCGCTTTTAATATAACAACAATAACAATCACTCAGTATAGTCTCACAGAGTGGGGTTTGGGGAGGGTAATATGTATGCAGGCCTTACCCTCACCCGAAAAACTGTTTCCAATTGACCCTCGGCTCAGGAAAAGGAAAAGGAAAAGGAAAAGGAAAAGGAAAAGAAAAAAAAAACAAAAACAAAAATAAAAGAGCATTAGCAATTCAAGCAGAAATCACATAAATAATTATGTAAACATAAACCATAAATAACATTGCATGCAAAAGGAAAAGATAAACAAAAACAAAGATAAAGGGCATTAGTAACTCCGGCAGAAATCACATAAATAATTATGTAACCATAAACCATAAGTAAAATGACATGCAATAACAACGACCAGTAACTACCATAAGGGGGCACAATACAATATACAAATCATCTATGGAGAGCCCTACCAAACCCCGGCCTTGCCCCGGGAAAGAAATGCGAAAAATTCTAGAAGCCTCTATTCTACAACCCTGATACTAGACCTCCAAACTTTCCTATCAAGTGCTCGCTTTTAATATATTACTTAATTTGCGGCATTGTGTCTTTTTTCTGCTATGCCGTTCTTCGAATTGTTCATAACTTCATGCAGTTGTCGAATTGTGTGATTATCTCATTTTAAATTTTATAGCGAGACTTGAACTCAAAGCCTCTATCTGGTGTGATACCATGTAAAAGTGTGACCGTCTCATCTTAAAACGTGAATTGTTAGAAAGAACACACGTTTATTTCCTTAATTATGTCTTTAGCAATAATAACGTAAATTATAAACGAAGCAAAATAACAGGCCTCGATGGGCTGAAATGACAATAAAGCTAACAAATCTTGGAGATAATCGAATTGTGTTTGACATAAAGTATTTTTGAGGGGAACACTAATGAGCCTTGCTTGCAGAAACTGTTTTTGCCCTCTTCCGGAGATACAGAGACGGTAGTGACGAAGTTAGGAATTTTCCCAAAAATGTTTAAACTTTAAAGAAGTAAAAAAAATTTTCGGCAAAGGGTGTTCAATATGTATTACATACCTCTAAAACGTAATATTTTACCCTTCGGTCATTCTTATCTCTGTGGAGCCTTATTTGCCACGTGTCATTTTCTAAATACGCTATGTGGAAAAGGCGATTTTTTGCCAATACAATAACTAGCAGACTCTTACCGCTATCACTAAGTTAGAAGCCTTGATAGTGCACATTATTATCGAAATGATATTTCATTGAGGGAATTAAACAACGTTATACATAGGAAGTTATGATAAATTGGAAGATTTTTGCTTTAAGATTATACTTAATGTAGGTGAATATATTTTATTAACATATTTTGGACATATAAAAAAAACTAAATAAAGAATATGGAAAGTGTTCTTTAAACAAGTCTCTAATTGAAAAAAGTATATTATAAGTAATTAATTAACTACTTTGCTTCTCAAGAAGTTAGAAAATAATTTTCAAAGAAAAAAAGTACTTTGTTTATGAATTTTATTTTTAGAAAATGAATCTAAGTAAAAATTGCACGGGGCGCCCCTCTTTAAGCTGTAGCCGCTTTGTCTTTTTGTTTGCATCCGTACCCACTTTTTAAAAAACTTCAGCTTTCCTTTATAACTGAAAAACTTCAGCTCTAGAGAGCTGAAGTTTCCAGGTTACTAAACAAAAACTTCAGCTCTAGAGTTGAAGTTTTTATAACTTGAGCTGAAGTTTCCGGATTACTAAACAAAAACTTCAGCTCTAGAGATGAAGTTTTTATTTTATAACTTGAAAACTTCAGCTCTAGGCTGAAGTTTTGGGGCTACTAAACAAAAACTTCAGCTCTAGAGTTGAAGTTTTTATTTTATAACTGGCAAACTTCAGCTCTATAGCTGAAGTTTTCTAGTTACAACATAGAAACTTCAGCTCTAGAGCTGAAGTTTTGGGGCTACTAAACAAAAACTTCAGCTCTCTAGAGCTGAAGTTTTTATTTTATAACTGACAAACTTAAGCTCTAAAGCTGAAGTTTTGGGGCTACTAGAGCTGAAGTTTTTATTTTATAACTGGCAAATTTCAGCTCTAGAGCTGAAGTTTTCCGGTTACAAAGACAAATACTTCAGCTCTAGAGCTGAAGTTTCCCGGTTACTAAACAAAAGCTTATAAAATAAAACTTCAGCTCTAGAGCTGAAGTTTTTGTTTTTGTAACCGGAAAACTTCAGCTCTAGAGCTGAAGTTTGCCAGTTATAAAATAAAAACTTCAGCTCTAGAGCTGAAGTTTTCCGGTTACAAAGACAAATACTTCAGCTCTAGAGCTGAAGTTTCCCGGTTACTAAACAAAAGCTTATAAAATAAAACTTCAGCTCTAGAGTTGAAGTTCGCGAGTTATAAAATAAAAACTTCAGCTCTAGAGCTGAACTTCAGGCCCGACTACTAAAATGCTGAAGTTTTGTGTGATTCCCTTTGCTACTTCAGCCCCGTGTGCTGAAGTTATGCGAAAAAGCGGGTACGTTTGCAATTTTTTTTGCAAAGCGGGCATACGTTAAAATGTGGCACAAAAAACGGGTATAGATGCAATTGCCCCTGAATCTAAAGACTCGTATTAAATTTTGAGTTTAGGCCATCAACTATATTGAGTCGCCACTAATGTTTATTACTTAACCATGCTCGAATGATATGTATTGTCACTTTAATTTTTAATTGTTAAAATGAAAATGTTTAATTTGGTGTGAGGCTCATGTAAGTTTTTTTTTCTCTTTCTTTATTTCTTTCCTTTTTTTGTGCATATCTTTATCCTCATTGTTTCTAATATTACAAAACACTATTAAATTAGAAATAACATGATTTACAACTACTAATTAAAAATTAACCACAATTTCAAAAGTAATAGAAATTTAGTCACTTTTTCATGTAAACATAAAATCTGAACAAATATACCCTTAAACATCCGGAAACATTCCAGCATAATATGCTGGAGTTCGAAAATTTTACATATGAGATTCAAGATAATGTGCGAAAAATTCATAATGTGTTGCAGTTCCAACATAATATGCTGAAAATTCATATGCAGGAGCTCCATAATCCAGCATATTATGTTAGAACTTTCCGTGTTTCAGCTAAAATATATTTGTCCACAATTTTATCTCCGCATAAAATAGTGGTTATTTTTTAAGAACTTGACAAATGTTAGCTATTTCTTAATGGTCGGTCCAAAAATTGGCTAGCTCGTACTATTTTGATTACCAAAACGTATAACCCAAAACCCCTAAAACATGACGAATGTTCTCCTTATTATCCTCCACCATAATATCTTAATATTATTATCCCTCTTTTTCTAAATTCATGAATCAAAAGGAGACACATAGGGAGGATAATTTACATTAGAGAGTAATATGGAACCATAACAATTTATAAATTTTTTCTAACCCTTGTATACAGAATAAACAAATAGCAATTAGCAGGGTACAATATGATTAATCTCTTTTTAGAAAAAATAAGAAAAACATAAGGGAAAAAAATTAAATGGGGGATAAATTTGGAGCTTTGTCTGTATTTGTAGTACCATGATCTTCATTTTTATATGGAATACAGTCACAAACTTCTCCCATGTCACAATAAGGATCACAATGATATATCTTTAAGTAGGCACAATCTTCGTCTCTATAACATCCAAATTGATCAGCTGTCACCTTGAAATGTAGAAGATCTGTAAATTAATGTCATTTGTCATTTTTTCCTTGTTATGTAAGAAAATTAAATTTATACGTCACGAGTTTGAGCAGTGAAATTAGCCACTGGTGCTTGCATCATGGCAGACTCCGTACATCACACATAGGAGTGGCAAACAGGCGAGTCGGATATGGTTTGGGTCAAAAACGGCTAATGAAAAAATGGATCAATTATCCGACCCGATCCATATTTAATACGGATAAAAAATGGGTTAACCGACGGATAATATGAGTACTTCTTGCATATGATCACTTTTGGGAGAATTTTTAGTTTCCCTAACTTGAGGAACCCTAATTTGAGGTTTTACAAATGTAAACCATTAGTTACCCATTTTCTAAATGGATAATATGGTTCTTATCCATATTTGACACGTTTTTAAAAATTAATTATCTAACTCATTTTTAGTGGATTATATGGGTGGTTAACTGTTTATTTTAACCATTTTGCCACCATTAATCACACCTTTTTAGAGATGAGACCCTTCGCTGATCCTGCGGGAACGCGAGAAACTTTATGTATCGGTACCGGATTACCCCTTAGATAAGAAAGTTAAACTTATAGGTCATGGGTTTGAGCCGTGGAATTAACCATTGATGCTTCCATTAGGGTATTGCCTACATTACACCCCTTTGGGGATGCAACCCTTTCCAGACCCTACATGAATGCGGAATATTTTATATATCGGACAAAGGTAAAAATATTAAAGAGAGAGGGAGAGAGTCACAAACCTATTGCAACAATAAGAAGTGCCATAGAATAAACCAACTTCATGGATGACTTATCCATATGTAGAATGCTTATGTAGTTATGTTTGCCCTTTTCATTATTGTATAAAATTTTAGACACTTTTATAGTCCAGATAATAGTCTTATTTATGAGAAACTGTCTTAATATTGAGAAATGTGCTCTTTAATGCTCCATTTACTATTCAAAATTAAATGTAACTCCCTTTTCAGTCCATCGTACTTGTACATAATGGAGTAAAGTTGTACTCGAGGGAAACTAACGTATCATGAATTAGTATGCTTTAACTTAGCAAGGAACAACTGTTGTACTAATGAAATTAAATAATAGGTTAGAATATGATTAATTCTCTAATTAAAATAAGGACAAAAGATTAAAAAAAAGAATGAAATGTTTTAGTTCAAAGTCTTTGGATCTACTTGCCATTGTCTGTCACTATGCTATAAAACTTGATAGCGCAAACTATTGTTGAATAATATTTTATTTAAAAGTATACCAATTAAATACAAAACTGGCAATCTCCCACAAAAATAATGTGCGTGATTTTCATACACCAAAGCAGCGAATTAATAAATGACAAGTGGAAAATAACATTAAAAAAAGTACTCTTTATCGAATTTTTTTTTTCTCCCCCCTATCTCGTCTTTTTCTTCATCGTTACCACTACAATCATCGGTATCCTTCATCACATATATTCGTCTTCTTCGATTCACCACCATGACCACTACCACCATTCCGTACTATCTTCATCCATTTTGTAACGATCTTACCGGTCGTTTTGAATATTTACACTTCTATCGATAGTTTACGGGCGTGAGTAGCTTCGTATAATGTATTTTGACTTATGTGTATCGTCCGTTTTGGTTTTTAGGTTTTCGGGACTGATTTGGAAGAATGAATCTCAACTAGGGAGCTTTAAATTTGAAGAGTTGACCGAGTTTGATTTTTTAGTATTTGACCTCGGATTGGAATTTTGATGGTTCCGTTGTGATTTTGGACTTAGCAGAGCGTCCGAATTGTGATTTGGAGGTCTGTAGTTGAATTTGGCTCGAAATGGCGAAAGTTGGATTTTTTTGGAAAGTTTGACCGAGAGTGAACTTTTTGATATCGGGGTCGGATTTCAATTCCGGAAGTTGGAGCAAGCCTATAATGTCAAATGTGACTTGTGAGCAAAATTTTAGAGCAATCGGACGTGATTTGATTGGTTTCGACATCGTTTGTGGAAGTTTAAAGTTTCAAGTTTATTGATTTTTGCTTTGAGATGTGATTCATCGTTTCGATGTTGTTATGTGTGTTTTGAAGCCTCGAGTAAGTCCGTGCTACGTTATGTGACTTGTTGGTATGTTTGGATGTGGTCCCGAGGGGCTCGTGTGAGTTTCAGATAGGTTTGGGTTGTATTGCGCTCGTTTTTTTTAATGTTTCAACGTTGTTTCTTAAATGGTACTAATTAAGCAAATGAGCTCCAATTTTTGTTTTTATTTGAATCATTAGATCCGTATCGTAATTACGGAGCCATAGCAAAGAGAATCATCGTATTTTGACATTGTATGAGGAGTTTATAGTTATTTTACTAAGAATTGGGTTGCCATATTTTTCATATTAATTAAGAAATTACTACTGATTTCGTATTTAAAAATCTGCACTATTCTGAAACATTGAAACCAACGTATCTTCTTCAATATAAGGTCAAATGGAGTAATTCAAGAGCCTAACTTGACTATGATTTCACAAGAAATCCATTGGAAGCATCAAAAGCGAGTTTCGAGATTATCTGACATAAGAAACGAGGCAAAACAGTATTAAAATGTGAGTTTTGTTCATTTAACATATTTTGAGTTGTGGAATTTGGAATTGGGAAAATGTTTAGTCTATTTTCACCATAAGAATTGGGGCAAGTTTTCTTTACTAAGTTTTGGTTATATTCCATGAGTCTATCTTCGATTTTTGCTTTTGGTTGATGAATTATAAAGAGGAAATTGGGAGTTTTAGCCTAAAATTTTATAATATAATTTTTTAAAGTTTTTAACATCAATTTGGAGTCGAAATTGAGTAAAAATGGTGTGGTTGGACTCGTAATTGAATGAGTTGTCCGATTTTATAAGTTTTGCTGGGTTCCGAGGCGTGGGCCCGGGCCTAATTTTTGGCCCAATTTCGGATTTGATTTAGGATTCAATCTTTATCATTTGGAATTATTTCCTTGGGCTTTATTTGATGTATTTGAGTTTCTTTTGACTAATTTTGAGCCGTTCAGAGGTTACCACGCGCGTGATGGTATTTTTGGAGCATCACTTGACTTGCTTGGTATTGTTATTGGCTTGTTCGAAGTAAGTATTTTGCCTATCTTTGTTGAGAAAACTTTTCCTCCTATTTGTCATTGTTTGCTACATGCGGGGTAATACATATATGAGGTAACGAGCGTATATGTATGTGCCAAGGTTAATCATGCTCAGGGGGTGGATTATGTTATATTTGTGTTTGTAGAATTTTGTAGAATTTTGTGACCTTTTTGCTTCATGCCTCACTTGACTTCTAGATATTGAGAACATAGTATTAAATATTAGAACCGAGACTCAGCCTAATATAACTGGATCAAATTTGATGGAATTCTGAGAATACATTGATGCATCTAATTCGGTAATCTGTATGCATAGTCATTAATACATTTCTACAGCCGATATTTTGAGATACTAGATTCCATGCTTGTGTTGTTGATAAATTGTGGGATTTGTATAAGTACTTGAATTCTATGGCCCTTGAGGATTCATTGAATCATTGTTGGCTTGTAAATCCGCGATTGAGAATTTGTTTAGAATATTCGTTGAAATTTCCTCAATTTTATTTATACTTCCTGCCTTGCCATTTTATTGATATTCATATGCTTGGTAAAGAGGATTGTAAAGCACAAAGGGTGATGCGGTGCCATTTTTTATTCATTATCATGTGAGGAAGAGGGCAAAGCACGAAGTGTGATGCCGTGCCATGTTATTAAGAGTAAAAGCACGAAGGGTGATTCCGTGCCATATCATTTGAGAGTAAAAGCACGAAGGCTGATGCCATGCCATTTCATTTATATTATTATCATTGTGTGTTATCGTGAGGTCATGGCACGATGGGTGTTTCCTTGCAGGCGAGGATGACGAACATGCATTATGATTGATATCGGTCTTCCATGTATACGTTCATGTCTTTACCGTGAACCGATATTGTCATAATTATAGATTTGATGTGACTTGTTGCTTTTTTTTCTTTCATGATCTCTATTTCAATTGTTATTGTGTTGCCCATACCTTCTGCTTGCTTAACTTGCAAATACCATGCCTATTTCCTGCTTTATAATTATACTCATGTTGTATCTATTCTGTTGCACTTTAGTATAAGTCTTCCACCATATAAGCCATTCATATAAGACATTAACTTGTAAAAATCTTGTATTTCCGTCTTATTTATTATGTTTGTACTTAGGCCTCCAATATGCTAGTTAATTGAAGTTGATATTAATTATTTTTCAATTATTGTTATTACTCACGTGCTTTTCTCTTAGTCTTTTACTGTTGCCCACATGTGTATCCTTGTCCATTGTTGTACTTGCGTATTTCCTACTTTATAATTCTTGTTATCGATATTTCTATCATCTGGTTGATTCTATTATTCGAACATTTGGGGGGATGAGTTCAACGCACGACTGGTGTTGCTGTGCTAATTGATTTGTCACAAATAAATTTTATATATATATATGGTGAGGCAGAGATAGAAGCACGAAGGGTATTACCGTATCGTTTCAAGTGAAATACTAGTAAAGATTGTAGAGACCTTCTTCGCGAACGCCATATAAGAAGTCACGGACTATCTAAGAATACTACAAATAAGGTGTGAATAGAAATAAACAAATCTGTCTCTAAATAAGTAAAAGAAAACAGAAAGGGAATAATAGGAAGAGACGCCAAGTCCTGTGGACGTCTGCAGGACTACCTCGGGTCGCCTGAATGGACTAAAGACAACACCCTCACTGCGGTCCACACGCCCCGGTATCAGTATCTGCACACAATGCATAGTATAGTATTAGCATACCCAACCCCACGTGCTGGTAAGTGCCTAGCCTAATCTCAGCGAAGTAGTGACGAGGCTAGGACCAGACTACCAAAATAAACCTGTGCAGCTAAATCATATACAACAAAAAATAAAATCAGATATTATAGCTAAAGTTTGGCAGGGGAAACATACTACATGGAGTAGCAGATAACAACAGAATACTAATAGAAAAATGTAAGGAATGCCACAAATCAATTACCAACAAAAGATAAGGAAATAAGGAACTAGTACACATGTAACACCGTTACAGGCATGCAACCCGATCCCACTTCATATAATACCGTTACAGGCGTGCAACCCGCTCTCATTTTATATAGTACCGTTGCAGGCGTGCAACCTGCTCTTATTTCATATAGTACCGTTGCAGGCGTGCAAACCGCTTCCATTTCATATAGTACCGTTGAAGACATGCAACCCGCTCCTATTTCATATATTACCGTTGCAGGCGTGCAACCCACTCCCATTTCATACATTACGGCTGCAGGCGTGGAAACCGCTCCCATTTCATATGTTACCATTGCGGGCGTGCAACCCTCTCCCATTTCATATATTATCGTTGCAGGTGTGCAACCCGCTCCCATTTCATATATTACCGTTGCATGTGTGCAACCCGCTCCCATTTCATACATTACGGCTGCAGGCGTACAACCGCTCCCATTTCATGTATCAACACCAATCATATAAGAATACCGGCAAGGGAACAAAAATACAACAACACAACAATATAACAACAACATCCCGGCAAGGGAACAATAATATAACAACAAAATACCGGCAAGGGAATAAGAGTATAACAACAACATCCCGGCAAGGGAACCAACAATGATAATCATCATATTAGACATGGATAAATCACAACTGAGCCACACTAATTACAATACTAGACTCAAGGGCATGCTTGACACCAACGTATAGATACTCGTCACCATGCCTATACGTCGTACTCCACAATTAACACATAGCAAATACGACACAACTCCTAATCCCTCAATCTAAGGTTAGACCAAACACTTACCTCAAACTTCCACGACCAACTCAAACCTTGCTTTTCCTTTAGAATTTGCCTTCAAATTACTTGTATCTAGTCCAAATTAATTAAACAACAACAATAAATGCTAAAGAATTCGTACCCAATGCTTAATTATAGGTTTTCTATCATTTTTCCCAAAAAGTCAAACATCAATTCCGGGTCTGCTTGGTCGAAACTTGAGGTTTGGATCAAAATCCGATCACCCATTCACCCACAAGCCCAGATATACAATTAGTTTCGAAATTCGACCCCAAAACGAGGCCTAAATCTCAATTAATCAAAAATCCCTAACTCTACCCAAATTCCTAATTTCTACCATAAAAATTCTTAGTTTTGCTTTAAAAGTGATGAAAAACAGTAAGGAATTGAAAGACCAAAGTTTAGAATTGATTACCTATGACTTGGTGTGACGACCCAAAGGGTCATCACCGTATTTTTCCCTTTCTCCGCACTTTCGAGGCCTTAAAAACCTCATTTTTAGTTACCTCGATTTGCGTGCGTATTCTGGGCGCGAAGTCGGAAAGTTTTTATATTAAAATATGTGAATTCTGTGAAAAAATTTGAAGAATTATGATATTAATATTGATATAGTTGACTTTGGTCAATATTTTGGGTAAATGGACCCGGACCCGTGATGTGATGGTCCAGGGAGGTCCGTGAAAAAATATGGGACTCGGGCATGTGCCCGGAGTCGAAATCC
>MU777525.1:1203-39549 GCA_026770625.1 Nicotiana glauca
TGCCTCAGTAGGGCCCTGACCTTACCCCGTCACTACCCAATCGAGGTTAGGCTTGGCACTTACTGAGTACCGCTGTGGTGTACTCACGCCTCTTCTGCACATGTTTTTCATGTGCAGATCCAGGTGCTTCTGAGCAGGCGTACCATCAGTAGCTGTCAGGGAGCGTATTGGAGACTTGAGGTATACATCTGGTACGTCCGCAGATCCGCAAAGTCTCCTTCTCATTTCACCTCTAGTTATTAGATGTTATTTTAATCCTTCTTTGTATTAGACTATTCTGGTGATTAGAGCAGTGTTAGATTTCTCATAGCCTGTGCTGCCCGTGGGTTTCCGGGTCTTGGAGGTTACTTCAGTGTTTGGTATTAAAGTGTATGTGCCAGGCGGCAACTGTATACATTATTCCTGTTATTTAGTTTTGATTATAATTTTTGCAATTTTTATTACCTCCGCAATGTGTTAGGCTTACCTGGTCGCGAAGACTAGGTGCCATCATGACGTGTTCACAATTGGTGAACTAGGGGCGTGACAGTATGTACCTGGATATTAGACAGAAATGAGAGTGAATGGTCAATTACAGCAATAGTTGAACAGCAACAACAATAGGCAATGTCCAGCAGTAGAACAATAAACCAGTCCAAATAATAAACCCAGAAATCCAGAAATTTTACATGAAATCCCAGCAGAAATATCAACACAGATCAACAGCAACACAGAACTGAAAGTAGAAATGAATCTAGAATTCACAGTGAACTAAAGAGAAGCAAACAAACAGTATTATTTTTTTTTTGGATTTTTCAGAGTTTTCTTCTGTTTTTCTATACTTTTTGAGGTTTGAACTTTGAAATTGAATCTGAAAGTTCAGGAGATTGTTTGGAGGGAAATTTTTAAAGGCTGAAAACTTGTTCTCTAAGGCATTAGGGTGTCTTTTTATAGGCACAAATTAGGGCAGAATATTCTAGAAGTTCTTCACACTTTTTCTCTTTTCTAATTTTCAGATTTCTCTTGTTTAACCCTTTATTTTTTTCTTTTTATTCAAGTTACTGCACTTCAAATGCAGAAACTTACATTAAGACCCTAATTGGAATGTTCTAGAAGGTTCTACCTTCATCTACCCTATTCCTATGCCATTGTCAATGTCTATTGTACCCTTATTTGCCTTCCTCAATTACTAATTTTAAGGATTCTGCCATTTTTCTATGCCTAAAATGCCCTTCTACTAGTCTGAAATTTACATCCCAATATTAACTGATCTCAACCCCTTCATCTTAGCTAAAATTTAACTAAAACTAACTAACATATGATTTACTCAGCTATAATCCAACCAGGTTCAACTCTAGGGAAGAATATCAAGAGAATTAAACTACAACTTATCCTAATGCATATTCTAACAAGCCATTAATCAAACGAGAGTAATCACCAACATATAATAGACTAAACTGCCATCTAAACCCAGAATCATCAAACAATTGGAAAAAGAAGAATAGATCAATCAAAACAGGCATCAACATGAGCTAACATTATCACTACCCATTCGAACTAATAACTACTATTATTTACGAACGAAATTAAAATATAATCCACAAAAAACCAATCTAACTAAATAATTAAGCTAACGATAAGTCAAAACCCCAATCCTATTATTGACTGCCATGGACTAAACTAACTAATGAATAAACAAAAATCAAGTAACATGACAGAATTAAACTCAAACAAGTACGAAATTAGAATTATCTATGAACGGTTTCCAGAAATCAAAATTGAACGAAGAAGAAGAAGAAAAAAATATTGAACTATACTGATAGAAATCAACTCAGAATATTAAAGAGAACTCACTGTAAGAAACACTTGACCAAGAAAATCTCCCCGAAACAGGTTCAACCCTCAAAACCCTAGATCCACGATTCAGGCCCTTCTGCTTGTATTCGAGGGATTCTGAGCATGTTTTATTGGTAAGGGAGGGACGTAGGTTATCTAGTATCAATTTGGGCCGGTTTGGACTATTTTATGACTTGGCCGGAAAATTAAAATTGAAGATTCGAAAAGGTGGACTGTGATTCGAAGGTTTTCAAGTGTGGGGATGGAAAGAGGAGTGCGAGATGATTTGGTGGTGTAATTTTGGGAGTGTTTGGAGCTTTACCGCCGCCGTGGGGCGATTTCCGGCGGCGGCAGGCGGTGGCTTTAGGGTTGTCTCTAAAGAGGTTGAGAAAAGTGAGAGAGAGATGGACTAGGGGGTGGTAGGGGAAGGTCCGACACTTATATACAAAACATCATCGTTAGTTCTGGACCGTTGGATTGATGAGATCCAACGGTCATGATCGAAGGCTAACGAAACGATGTCGTTTTGATAAGTTGGGGTCTTGGACCGGGTAGGGAAAGGTTTTTTGGGCTGGACTGTGTATAAGTGTAACGTTTTGGGCTGAACAAAAATGGGCAAAGACAGGCCCAAACCGGCACCCCCCTTTATTTTCTCTTTTTCCCTCTTTTCTTTATTTTTTCCAATTAATTCCTTTTTTGTTTTCCACCTTATATATATTTTTTGTATCCTTTTACTGATATTATAAAGATTGCAAAAAATTAAAAATAAAAATTAAACTAAACTAATTAATGCCTAAAATTACTTTAAAAACTATTTTGTGACAATTCCGCAATTAAACAATTAAAAATGCAAAAGTGAACCATTTTTATTATTTTCTTCACATTTTGTTTTAAAACAAATTAACCACTAATTAATACTAAAATATGAAATTAAATCCTAAATGCAAGTGCATATTTTTTGTATTTTCATATGAATAAAAATGCACAAGTAAAATGCAAACAATTATCAGAAAATGACACAAAAATTCACAAAAATTGTAAAAAAAAAATCATTTTGTTTGAATTTTGGGAATTATTTGCTTAGGGCAAAAATCACGTGCTCACAGTGATTATTGCTGCTGATCTCCTCTTCTTCTTCTATTTCACTTAACCAGGTACACCTTTAAATCACCCTGATGTAACTTTGAGTTGAGTGGAAATAGAAGCATCTGCTAGATTCGAGTTCATTTTCGATTGTCTTATCATCTGATAGTTGCTAGTTGAAATGAATGTTTAGTATTTGTTGTTTTTGCCTTATTAGAAGAAATGTTTGGATTATATGATTTGTATGGACTGTTCTGGAATGTTTTAGCTCACTAGCTCATTCAGCATTATGGTATAGCTTAATTCAGTTTCAGTAATTCATTTCAGTATATATAGAATTGATTCAGCTAGTTTTATTGGTTGTAAGTTCAGTAGTTAATTCCAGTTAGTTTGTAATTATAAAAACAGGTTCATCATTTGTGTATTTGGCGTCAGTTTTAGTGAACAGGATTTGAATTAATATAATGAAGCTTCTTGAATGCCTAATGTTAGTCTAGTAATGTTAATGTGGATTAGTATCATGTGGTGGAGGTATCATTATCATGCGTGTTTGTAGCTTAATTGTCACCTCATTGAATCTTAAAAGTTCATTAGTAGATAAATAAATAAAGTAACCTAGATGGGTAGATAAATAATCTAAGTGTTGAACGGGGCTGGAGATTATAACAAGCTTAATTTGGTGGTCCAATATGCCTCTTTCTCATTCGCTAGTATGACTAAATAGATTGGTTTTTCATTTTCTTAAGTTCTAGAGTTCAATTTCAGTGATCTGTTGATAATTTCAATTTGTGAATATATTTCCTAATATGTAATGGTTGCACTTAATCTGTCGTTGATTCAGTTCTGGTCTATACTTCATAGTTGGTCGATGGGCTTGAGTCTCGACTGGTAGGCCCACATCTGGCCCTATCCCTTGGCACAGTCAGGATTCATTAAAGGGCCAGTTCCAAGGCCCAGAAAGATTTGAGAGCGCATAAACTAATTGTAGTAATTCCTAAGCCTTGCTAAATAATTAGTACCTTTTTTTTTCCACTTTGGAGACAA
The DNA here is from genome assembly GCA_026770625.1 of Nicotiana glauca. Classification (NCBI taxonomy): domain Eukaryota; kingdom Viridiplantae; phylum Streptophyta; class Magnoliopsida; order Solanales; family Solanaceae; genus Nicotiana; species Nicotiana glauca. The sequence goes on from MU777525.1 coordinate 5,146, forward strand.
ACAAAAACAGAAAATCATAGTTGCTTTTATGTTGGCCTTTAAATAAAATTGATGACATGAGCCCTGCCAAATACAACTACAAGTTGCGAGGCCCTCAATAAATATTGTATTAATTTTAGACTTCGGGATGGGCCATTTAGCGAATTTCACGGCCTTCCCCAAAAGATAAAAACGCGTTAGTCTCTTTAGGCGTGCACTTTAATAAGATTACATTCCTAAAATTCGGGTGCACATTTATGTGACCCAAATCCAAATCTCAACGGAGTCGAAATGTGTCAACAACCACGGGTGTATTGATGTGACATGGTTCGAGATGCGTTTTCACGACGTTGTAATTCTCATTAAAATAATAATAAAAGCGGTTTACGAATAAAAAGCACATAAGCTAGAACATATTTTGAAATCAGATAAAATCAAATATAACAGTTGAGCGACCGTGCTAAGTCCACGGAACTCGGGAATGCCTAACACCTTCTCCCGGGTTAACAGAATTCCTTATTCGGATTTTTAGTTCGCGGACTGTAATACATAGTTAATTTTTTCCTCGATTCGGGATTCAAACCGTTGACTTGGGACACCATTAATCTCCCAATGTGACTCTGAAATCTTAGTAATAAATCCCGTTCCGATTGTCCTTTAATTGGAAAAACTCCTTTATGCCCTTGCGGGTGTAGTGAAAAAGGAGGTGTGACAGCTCTGGCGACTCTACTGGGGCGGACAAACCTAAAACTTCGGTTCAGGGTTTAAGAATTCGAGCTTGGAATAATTGTTATGTTTGGGCTTTATCTGATTTTCCTACATGTTTTCTGCTCAATATGCTACATGCTTTATCGCTTTGATATTATTTGAACTGTATATATAAACTGTGCCGAAACCCTTCTCTTCTAACCTCCGGGGATGTGCTTACTGGTTGAGACTCCCTATTCTATTAATGTAAATACCCTGAAATAAGAAAGAGGCCGGACAAGTTACTAAGCCGGATGGCCTTTTGGTTCCCGGTACGTAGCCCCCTCCTCGACTCGAGTTGTCCGCTCGGGTACACAGTCTAGAACACATACCCAGGTTTTGAACCTAGAATAACTTGACTCCATGCCGGATCCCTAGTAGGAGCGCTTATTTGCATCACGTGCATATGACTTAGGGGGCTCAACACAGGGGTTGGGTCCGTCTAGGACAGGTAACCGGATATAAAACGACCACCAAGATGCATTTTACGTGTTGCATTTATTTGTCTCGGACTCGCATGCTGACCGGCTTGAATATTTGGGAAAAGTGAAAAGAAATAATAGTGTAGAGAGTTAGTTACATGATTTAGCAAAAACTAATGTCCAAGTAGCGCCGAAACTCTGCCGAATTTTTGAGGAAAAGGCGAAAAGAGAGAAAAAATATTGACAATGAAAAAAAATAGGGTGAGGTGTGAAAATAAAGTGAGTGGGGCCCATTTATGTTTTTTTACATTTTGTATAGGAAAAGAAAAATATGAAAAGTCCAAAAAAGATTTTGCATTAGATCATTTTTCGAAAACCAAAAAAAGGGGAAAAAGAAAATTCAAATAGATTTTGCATTTTTTATCATTTTCAAGAAAAGACAAAAACATATGTTTAGTTGTTTTTAATTTTCGCCCGTATCCAATCTGCCTGAACTACGCTAGTTTGATTCTCACCAGATGTGAGATACGTAGGCAACCCTCATCGGGTCCAACCACCCCTTTTGCAAAAATAGCCAGAAATACCAAAATTTTAATTTTTATCCAATAAGTCGGGTGACGCCATTCTTGTTTAAAAATAAGATGAATGTCCCCAAAAAAGGGCACCGGAAGGCTTTTTTGCAAGAACAGCCACCCCGAGTCATTTTTAAACGGTTTGTGGGCACAGCCTTAAAATCTCCCTTTCGGAAGTGCTGAAAGGTCGTATTTGCAAAACTGAGTATTTTTTTTCTTACAATAAATATTTTTGAAGGATAGCCACTTGCCATTTTTTTAAAGTCAAAATAAGTCATTACATGGCAAGTTTTCTTTAAATAGTCATAGTTGACATTGAAATCTTCTCACTCTTGCGCAAGCCCATGGCAATGCCGAGTGATGCCCCGTGATTTGAAGCTTTGATGTACTCCTGGATTAGTCGAGTCTGTATTTTGTGTTTGAGTCTGTTTTGTACTTTCCTTGTTGAAACAAAAAAAAAAAGACAAATAGTTTAGTAGTTTTTGTAATCGCCGTTGTTATTAATGAAAATTTGAAAATTTCCAAAATTTGTTTCTTTATTTCTTACGTTTAATTTTGCATTTATGCGCAAGAACTACGCTTGGTCTGATTCATGTGGGGTCATGATACGTAGAAAATCGCCATAGGATTCGACTATAACCAAAAGAAGAAAAAAGGAAAGGAAAGGAAAGAAAAGAGTGGAAAACAATGAAAAGGCAAAAGAAAAAGAAAAGAGCAGAAAAACAAGAAAGAAAAGGAAAAATCGAGAAAGGGGGAGAATAGGAACAGGAGAAGACAAAGGAAAAAGAGGAAAATAAAGAAGGAAAAAGAATAAAAAACAGAGGAAGAGAAAGTTTGCAATTGGAAATAAGAGAAAAGCCGGGATGACGCATGCGACCGATCAAAACCTGTTACCAATATGTTAAATGCTCTAACGCTAACGTGATGGTTTCATTTCATCATGTCATTCCAGAAAAGGGGTTGGTTTATGGTTTTAAAGTGGTAATTTCTCTTTACAACACAAGGACAAAAGGCAGTTGGCATCCTGGCAACCCATTCCTACGACACCCGGTCAAAAAACAAACTGAACATGGCAGGCCAAGAATCAGATACCAGCATCATGGACCCGTCAAAAGAGGTGGAAGTGGTAGATGTCAAAGCAATGAAGGAAGAGATGTATAAGTTGAGACAGCAGATGGATGAGATGCATCAGCCTTGGGCTAAGGGTCAGCCGACGCCAGTTTATCCCGCCAATCCAGCATATGTCCCACCTTTGGCTCAGTCTCAGGAGCTTCCTCCTGCGAATGCATCTTCGAGTTTCCCTTTCTACCAACATAATTATAGCACCACCTCCTATCCTCCCCAAGCTCCACTACCCAAGCAAAACCCTCCTCCACCAATCACCTCTGTCTTTGTGGCGCCCCACCGGCCATATTGCAAAGATCTTCTAGTGAGCCAGTGTTTCAATCTCACGACAGCCAGTACTACCCTCCTGAACCTACCTTTAAAGTTCCTGAGCCATATTCTTACACCCCTCACTTCGAGCTCCCGATGGAAACTAACAAGCCGCTTAAGGACCCAGAACAGGAAGAGATGTTTTGAAAAGTAAAAAGCCTGGAGCAATCCTTCAGGAACATGAAAGGGTGGGGTGGCCAAGTCAGTGTGGCCTATAAAGATTTGTGTCTATTCCCAAATGTTCAGTTACCCACAGGGTTCAAAATGCCAAAATTCGATCTGTATGACGGTCATGGTGACCCGGTGGCCCACCTGAGGGGATTCTGCAGCAAAATGAGAGGGGCAGCTGTAAAATATGAGTTATTGATGGCATACTTCAGCCAAAGTCTAAGTGGCGCAGCGGCGCAGCCTTGGAATGGTACATGCGGCAAGATCATGCTCGATGGTACACTTGGGATGATTTGGCCCAAGCGTTTGCATGCCATTTCCAGTACAATCTCGAAATTGTCCCGGACCACCTGTCACTGACCAAAATTGAGAAAAATCCCGGGGAAAGCTTCAGAGAGCATGGGTTCCGGTGGAGAGAGCAAGCGGCAAGAGTCGATCCTCTAATGAAGGAAGGCAAAATTGTTGATTATTTCCTGCATGCTTTGGAGCCTACCTACTATTGTCACCTGGTGTTAGCAGTGGGCAAATCTTTTAACGAGGTAGTGAAAATGGGAAGTATGGTTGAAGAGGGGCTCAAATCCGGCAAAATCATGATCTATTCAGCAATCAAGGCAACTACCCAGGTTATCCAGAGCGGAGGGGTACTGGGAAAGAAAAAGAAAGAAGATGTGGCGGTAGTTGACTCGAGAACTTGGCCCAGGGGCCCATCACCATATTACCATCAACCTCGACCCCATCCCTAAACCTACTCCCACACTCCACAACATTATTATCCACCCCGCGATCCTCACTGCTCTATCCACCATGCCCACACATACCCCCAACATCCTACCCACGTGCCATGGCGTGCACCCACCCCACAAAGTGCCTACCTAAATCAAAACACTTACCCACCTCCAAGAGCTTACAAGACTCCCCCTGGGGCATGTTTGCGAGCCAATCAAAATTTCAAGCAAGAGAGGGCACAGAAGCAGGAAACATTCACCCCCATCGGAGAGTCATATGCAGACTTGTTTGAGAAACTAAAGTATTATAACCTGATTGCATCGATTCCTCCGAATAATGTGGAGAAGCGTGCAAGAAGCTTTGACTCTTCTAAAAGGTGTGAATACCATTCCAATGCCCAGGGGAACGATGTCGAAAGTTGCCGAGATTTGAAAAGAGAGATAGAAAGAATGATTCAGGAAGGGGTAATTGCGGTCCAGGATAGTGTACAAGATGGGGCACATTTTGTGGGGAATATCCATGGCGATAGGGAGTATGAGAATCCTCTCAGAAACTCGGCGAATGAAGGCCCCAGCAATTTTGATGGGCAATCCAGTGGCTAAGATATCGAGCTTGGTGATTGGAAAGATGCTCCATCTCCTGGTTAGCTAGAGTGGAGCTTTGGTGGTTTATTTTGTTGTTATTTCTGTTGTCCGGGTTATTTTTAAGGTTGTAATCCGGACATTGTCTTGTGACTCAAACCCTTCTATCTTCTCATTTTGCTTTATTTAGTCGTAGTAGCTAGTGTAGTGCTGTCTAGGTTTGTAACTCTAGTCTAGTTTGCTTGTTCTGTTGTTTAAACCCTTTCATCATCAATCTAATGCAATTCTCTGTTTCCCGCCATTTCTAGTCATTTCATTTAGTTCCTTTCCCCTGTTACAATTCTTTCATGTTGATTCTAGTGACATGACATGCACGCATAATTCTCAGCCTGGTGCTTAAAAGTCAGTGTAGTAATGAAGCAACGAAACAATGTTGAAGATTTAAGGACATTCGAGGGAAATAAGTAAGGGCATTTTGAGATCACTTCAAGCCCAAATTGTGTGAAACTGGGAGCCGATAGAACATAAAGAAATACTGTTGAAATGCATCATGCCGCATCGGCTTGAAGCCAAAGGAAATTTGCCCCAAGTCTACAGGGACCGTTCGTGGTACCGAGGTTGTTGTCCAATGGTAGAAGGCAAATGTGTGGATATGGTTATTAATTCTGGTGCAATCAAAAGATGTTACGTCTGTTTTCCTCAGTTTTCTTAATTGTGTAGTTTGTACTTGGCAAGTTTTGAAGATTGGAATGACGAAGGCATTTTGTGTTGCTATCCAAACACTTTATCCTTTGTTAACCTTTTGAGCCTCGGTTATTTTCTTGCATATCCCTCTTTCGGAATCAATAATAAAACTCGTAAGCCCGAGCGGGGAAAGTAAGTGGAGAAACAAGAGAAACACAGTGAAAAAGAAAAAATGTGAAAAGAAAAGGAAAGAAAAAAGAAGAAGAGAAAAAGAAAAGAAAAAGAGAAAAAGAAAAGAAAAGAACAAAGAAAAAACAAAAGAGAAAAGAGAAGAAAAGGAAAAGAAATGAAAAGAAAGGAAAAGAAAAGTGGAAAAAAAAAAAGGACAGACCGCAACAATAAAAGTAGTCACCTGAACTACGTTTGACTTGATCCCGAAAGGGCACGTAGGCAGCCTCTCTGAGGTTCAGTCACACCAAAATAAAATCCAAAAGTCCCCAAGAAAGAAACTGGGGCAAAAGTTGTGGTTGTTGTGGGACATCTGATTCCGAAAGTTGTAATATTTACCCCCTGTTGAATTATTTTGAGCTTTGATACCCTTCTTTCTAACCCCATCCAAAAGCATGTGTTACGGTCCAAAGAAAGACCTTCTGATCAGTCTTTAAGAAATGTCGAGTCAAGCGAGCAGAGAAGAATCATATCAGGGGCACCCCTCCAGTCCAAACGAAGGAAATGAAGAATGAAAGAGTCTTGTTGATGAGACCCCCACGGGTACCGCGAAGCGATGAAAGCTGAGAGAAATCAAAATGAGAGAGTCTTATTGGTGAAAACCTTCACGGGCACCGTCAGGCGGCGGTGAGTTGAGAGAAAAACCAAAATGAGAGAGGCTTGATGGTGAAAACCCCATGGGCGCCACAAGTCGACTAAGGATGGTGAATCAGATCGGGCAAGCGGAGCATTGAAGCCCAGTTTCACGGCGAAAAGGTACAACAAGAGCTGAACATCAGATTTGCTAAACAGAGTAGGCTGCAGGTGCATGTCAAGGTCGCTAGAGTCGGTATCCACATCTGATGGTTTGCTACTCTGTAGGTTTCTTGTTAGGAATCGTCTCTTTCCATCACCCTTTACTCTATTCCTCCCACCTTGTTTTACTCCCTCTTCCTGGGTCGGTTGTTCAAAACAAGTGAGAAATGACTTCAAAGTCTGCCACCAAGATTTCTAATTTAACAAAATGGGATCTGGTGAACACATCAAGGCGTCAAGTCAGGAGAGCAGGCACAATGAGTTGGCCACAATTAACATGCTCGTGTGAAATGCAAGGGTGTGGTATGTATTAATTCAGGAACAATGCAACAGACAGAGGATGTTTGGTGAACGGATCGGAGATATTTGCTGCATTAAAGGTAACAAATAAGAGGGGTTAGCAAGGTCTCCAAGTGGGAATCAGTTATCATGGTGAGTGAAGGAACAATAAATTCAAGGCCGAAGCCAGTGGTTAAGTCAAAAAAGAACATCATATACACGAAGTGGGGACAATAGACATACTGCGGGATTCATATGAAATATACGGATTGGGGAGATGACAGTTCATGCAATGCAACAAATGGAGGATATCGGGCCACCCTCAAAGTTCAAGGCCACAAACCAACCACTACATTTTAAACTCACAAGTTTTCGTTGTTTGAAACAGGAACAAAGTGGTGCAAGAAAGTTGGTTCAACAGTAAGGGGAACAAGAAAGGAAAGAAAAAGAAAAGGAAGAAGAGAAGAGCCGACAAAAGGGAAGTTTCTCAAATCATTGACCTTTGCCAGTACTTTTCACAATGTTTCCTCCTAGGACAAAATAGACCTAGTCTGATGAATCTTCTCCTAGAGTCAAAATCTTAGTCTGACGAACCTTTCTTCTAAGATAACAAAAGACCTAGTCTGATGAATCTTCTCCTAGAGTCAAAATCTTAGTCTGATGAGTCTTTCTCCTAAGATAGTAAACCTAGTCTGATGAATCTTCTCCTGGGATCAAATCTTAGTCTGATGAATCTTTCTCCTAAGATAGTAAACCTAGTCTGATGAACTTTCTCCTAGGATCAAAATCTTAGTCTGATGAAACTTTCTCCTAAGATAATAAGATAACAAAAACCTAGTCCGATGAATTTTCTCCTAGGGTCTACATCTTAGTCTGATGAATCTTTCTCCTAAGATAACAGAAAATCTAGTCTGGTGAATTTCCTCCTAGGATAAATATCTTAGTCAAATAGTTTTACTCGCAGGGGACGTACATACCAATCAAGTCTTTAGTTTTTCTCTCACCATCGTATCAATAGCTTAGGTAACAACTCACGAATATACCCAGCCGCCAAACTGGGGCAAAAAATTTTCTTTGTTTATTTTGTTGCAGTCAGGAGCCCGCCTGGAGAACAAAGGAATACTTTTCAAGCTTTAGCAGCCAGGCGCCCACCTGGAGAACAAGAGAAGTACAATTCAAATTTCAACTTTCAGGTTTTCGATATTGGATAACATAATGTGCCCAGCCACCGAACTGGGGCAGGAAAATTTTCTTTGTCTATCTGTTTTGTTGCAATCAGGAGCCCACCTGGAGAATAAAGGAATACATTTCAAGTTTCAGCAGTCAGGAGCCCACCTGGAGAATAAGGGAATACATTTCAAGTTTCAGTAGTCAGGCGCCCACCTGAAAAATAAGGGAAGCACAATTCAAATTTTAGCTTTTAATGTTGATATTCGATAACATGATGTGCCCAGTCACCAAACTGGGGCAGGAAATTTTCTTTGTTTGTCTATTTTTGTTGCAGTCAGGAGCCCACCTGGAGAACAAGGAAATAATTTTCAAGCGTCAGCAATCAGGAGCCCGCCTGGAGAATAGAGGCACATATTTCAAATTGTAGCAGTCAAGCATCACTCGGAGGAATGGCAAAACATCCCCCAATCACAATGCAAGGGAACAACACAAGAAGTCCAGTGGAAAAATACAAGTTCAAGGCAACACAAGAACAAGTTTGAAGACATAGATAAGACTATTTTTGTAATTCATAGATCATAGCTTAGGCTAGTTTCTTTTTATTTAGACATGGTGTAATAAGGGAGGTCAGCAAGAAGTAGCAGCAGCAATCGCAGTGAAATCATAGCTCCTGGTAGTCCCAGCTACCAGACACTCCCGAACTACACTGGCCTGATTCCTGTTTAGCCCAAGATATGTAGGCAACCTCTGAAGCAGGGTGAGGTCAACTTTTTCAAAAATGCTTCACACAGAATCTTCAAACAGGGCAAAAATCGCTCGTATTTGCTTACTTATCTTTGCCCGAAAACTTTTCATGTTTTCGAGCAAAGAGGGGCAGCTATGAGCACGTGATTTTTGCCCTATTTATGAATTATTCCCAAAATTCAAACAAAATAATTTCTTTCATTATTTTACACTTTGGTGAATTTTGTGTTATTTTCTGTTAATTGTTTGCATTTTGTTTGTGCATTTTTATTCATATGAAAAATACAAAAATACATTTATATTTAGGATTTAATTTTATATTTTTAGGATTAATTAGGGGTTAATTTGTTTTAGAAAAAATGTGAAGAAATTAACAAAATGGTTCACTTTTTGTATTTTAATTGTTTTAATTATGAATTTGTCACGGGATAGTTTGTAAACAATTTTAGTAATTAATTAGTTCAACTTTGAATTATATTAGGTCTTTATTTTAATGTTTACATTTTTATAAAATCAGAAAATAATACAAAAGGAAATAAATAATATGAAAGTAAAATAAACAAAAGAAATACAAAAGGAAAACAATTAAAAAAAAGGTGTGGCCTTAATTGAGAACTAATTTTGGGCCATTTTTACACTTGTTTCGCTTGGCCCAAGTCGTCTACCTACCCACATTGACCCAAAGCCAATAGCTTTGCCCGGTCCAACTCCATACCCCTGAAAACGACGCGGTCCGGATTAAGTGGTGATCTTGACCGTTCGTTATTTCAATCCAACGGCCAGGTTTTAATGTCAAGGATTAGATATTAATGTCTAAAACCCCTAGAGACCATTTGTCTCTTCCTCGTACCATTTTACAGTCCCCTGAGTCTCCGCCGGCGCTGCCGGCCGAAAATCGTCTCCGCCGGCGGCGGAGCTTCAAATGACCCCAAAATAACACCTCGGATTCCTTTTCCCCTCCTATACCCAAATCCATAGTCCGTTTCTCTCAAATGTTAGCTGTTCTCTTTGAATCTTAGCTTGAAATTTTCCGGCCAAGACACAACCTTGTCCAAACCGGCCCAAATTTACACCACACAATCCCCGGACCTCCCTCACCCCTAATCCCTAACTAAATTCCCTCAAATCCTGTCAGAATTGGACGAATCATGGATCTAGGGTTCATGCAGTTCCGGGCTATTTTTGAAGATTTTCAAGTCGATTGATTTTTAGTTAATATTATAGGTCTATTTTTGGCGAAATAGATGTATAATATTAACCGGAAGTCAATTTCGGATGTTTTTCGCATAAGGTCCGAATTTCAGTAAGTTTCTTCTCACTTTTTTTTTAGTTTTGTTTGATTCATGCTTTGTCTGTTTAATAAATCATAGTTTTAATTTCCGAATTATTTTATTTGATAATTTGGTTTCGATACAATTCTGTCCGTTAATTGTTAGTTAAATATTTAGGTTAATTTCCATTTCTTCTAATTCTTAGTTGATTTAGCTTAAATGTTCAACTGTTAGTTTATTTTTTAAATGTTAGTTTAATTTCATTTAGTTCCGGCTATTAGTCTAAGCTTTGCATTTGTGATCCTTGTCTCCTAGTTTTAAATCTGTTTGAGTCTGTGTGACTGAATAAATGTGATTTGTTAGTTTAATTGGTTAATTTCTGAGTTTCAATTAATTAGTATTAGTTAGTTTTGAGGTGGTTTAGGTCATTGGTTATAGCTATTGAAAGTTTAATTAGAATCAATAATTTCTAGGGGTTTTCAGGGGTAGTTTGGACATGGGAAATGGCTGATTTATCAAGAACAGTAATTCCAAAACAATAATAAGGGTAGTATAGGTATTGTATAGGTATAAGAACACTCTAGGGCCTTCTAGAATAGGACTTTAGTGTAGATTTCAGCCAACTTAGGACACTAGCTTGGGTAACAAGTTAAAAGATGAGGGATTGAAGCTGAAAAAAGGGAGGGACTAATATGTAAAATACAAAATTGAGGGCTGCCCTCCCTTAGGCCTATAAAACGGCATCAAAATGCCTTGATGAATAAGTTTTTGGAGCACCAATATTCCCCCCAAAAATCTCTTTAAGCTCTAGAGATCTGAAATTCAAATTGAAATTACAAAATCCTCTTAGATCTTAGCTTTCATCATATAGAAAACCAAAAAAAACAATATAAACTTCCAAAAATCCAAAAATATTTACTGTTCCATTAAACCTTTAGGTGAATTTCAGCTTTTCAGTTGCTGATTTGCATTTTTCTATGTTCAAGTTCTGATTTTTGAAGTTTCTAGGGTTTACTGATTTGTTTTCGAGTGGGTTTGGGCTCATTTGAGTTGGTTTTGAGTAGATATGATCATTCTGTGTGATTTTCAAGCACCTTTGGGTTTCGAAATCTTTGTTGGACCTTTGTTACTCACTCATTGATTGTTGCTGGGATTTAAATTGGTTTCTGAACTACTGCTGTGATTATTGCTGCTGATCTCCTCTTTTTTTTCTATTTCACTTTATCAGGTACACCTTTAAATCACCCTGATGTAACTTTGAGTTGAGTGGAAATAGAAGCATCTACTGGATTCGAGTTCATTTTCGATTGTCTTATCATCTGATAGTTGCTAGTTGAAATGAATGTTTAATATTTGTTGCTTTTGCCTTATTAGAACAAATGTTTGGATTATATGATTTGTATGGACTATTCTGGACCGTTTTAGCTTACTAGCTCATTCAGTATTATGGTATAGCTTAATTCAGTTTCAGTAATTCATTTCAGTAGATATAGAATCGATTCAGCTAGTTTTATTGGTTGTAAGTTCAGTAGTTAATCCCAATTAGTTTGTAATTATAAAAACAGGTTCATCATTTGCGTATTTGGCATCAGTTTTAGTGAACAGGATTTGAATTAATGTAATGAAGCTGCTTGAATGCCTAATGTTAGTCTAGTAATGTTAATGTGGATTAGTATCATGTGGTGGAGGTGTCATTATCATGCGTGTTTCTAGCTTAATTGTCACCTCATTGAATCTTAAAAGTTCATCAGTAGATAAATAAATAAAGTAACCTAGATGGGTAGATAAATAATCTAAGTGTTGAACGGGGCTGGAGATTATAACAAGCTTAATTTGGTGGTCCAATATGCCTCTTTCTCATTCGCTAGTATGACTAAATAGATTGGTTTTTCATTTTGTTAAGTTTTAGAGTTCAATTTCAGTGATCTGTTGATAATTTCAATTTGTAAATACATTTCCTAATATGTAATGGTTGCACTTAATCTGTCGTTGATTCAGTTCTGGTCTATACTGCATAGCTGGTCGATGGGCTTGAGTCTCGACTGGTAGGCCCACATCTGGCACTGTCCCTTGGCACAGTCAGGATTCGTTAAAGGGCCAGTTCCAAGGCCCAGAAAGATTTGAGAGTGCATAAACTAATTGTAGTAATTCCTAAGCCTTGCTAAATAATTAGGACCTTTTTTTCCTCTTCAGAGACAAATAAAAACAGAAAATCATAGTTGCTTTTAGGTTGTCCTTTAAATAAAATTGATGAGATGAGCCCCGCCAAATAAAATTACAAGTTGCGGGGACCTCAATAAATATTATATTAATTTTAGACTTCGGGATGGACCGTTTAGTGAATTTCACGGCCTTCCCCCAAAGGTAAAAACGCGTTAGTTTCTTTAGGCGCACTCTTTAATAAGATTACATTCCTAAAATTCGGGTGCACATTTATGTGACCAAAATCCAAATCTCAACGGAGTCGAAATATGTCAACAACCACGGGTGCATTGATATGACGTGGTTCGAGACGCGTTTTCATGATGTTGCAATTCTCATTAAAATAATAATAAAAGCGGTTTACGAATTAAAAGCACATAAGCTAGAACATGTTTTGAAATCAGATAAAATCAAATATAACAGTTGAGCAACTGTGCTAGAACCACGGAACTCGAGAATGCCTAACACCTTCTCCCGGGTTAATAGAATTCCTTATCCGGATTTCTAGTTTGCGGACTGTAATGCAGAGTCAATTTTTTTCTCGATTCGGGATTCAAACCGCTGACTTGGGATACCATTAATCTCCCAAGTGGCGACTCTGAAATCTTAGTAATAAATTCCGTTCCGATTGTCCTTTAATTGGGAAAACTCCTTTATGCCCTTTGTGGGTGTAGTGAAAAAGGAGGTGTGACAAGGATCACCCTTCGTGCTTTAACACTCTTCCACACCCAAACAACAATCACAAACAATAAGGGCAAGAAAATAAATGAAATCACAACAAAATTCCGGCAATGGAACAATAATACAAAAATCATATCCTTGCGAGGGAAACAATATCAAAAGCAACAACATCCCTACAAGGGAGATAACATTAAAAGCAATAACATCCCGACAATAGAGATAATATCGTAATCCTTTTCTCTTTTTTCATATTACTTCACAACTTGAGCCAATGCTCTATAATGTTCAATTGCCAACAATAATTCCACAAATTATTTCACAACTTGATCCAACGCTCTTTAATGTTCAATTACCAAAATTACTTCCACAAGCCTTGTTTAACAATAGAAATATCACATAATGCATGAACAATACAAAACAGAGTCATATTAATCATAACATAAGACTCATGGGCATGCTTGACACCAACGTATAGATACTCATCATCATGCCTATATGTCGTACTCAACAATTAATACATAGCAAATAGGACACAACTCATAATCCCTCAAGCTAAGGTTAGACTAAACACTTACCTCGATGACACGAACACAATTCAAGCCTCAACTACCGCTTTACCTCTTGATTCTACCACCAATTCGCTTTTATCTAGCCACAAGTTAACTATATCAATAAATGCTAAATGAATTAATTCTAATGCATGAAAATAGGTTTTCTAAACTTTTTCCCAAAAAGTCAAAAATGGACCCCTGGCACATATGGGCAAAACCCGAGGTTCGAACCAAACCCGATTACCATTCACCCACGAACTTAAATATATAATTTATTTTGAAATGGGACCTCAAATCGAGGTCCAAATCCCCAAAATTCGAAAATCCTAATTTTTACCCAAAACACCCAATTTTCCCCATGAAAACCCTTGATTTTGAGTTGAAATCATATTAAAAGATGTTAGAGATTAAAGAAAATGAGTTAGAACTGACTTACAATCGATTTGGAAGAATAGTTGTCTTTGAAAAATCGCCCAAAGGTGTTTAGGTTTTGAAAAGGTTATAAAAATTGTTGAAAATGCGTCTAAGTAATGATTTTGTAGGTTGTAGATGTCGCAATTGCAACCAAGGTTCGCAATTGCAAACCCTTCAGAAGTCTGCTTTCTTTGCATTTGCGAAGACATTGTCGCATTTGCGACCCTGAAGAAATTCGGTCACCTTTGCATTTGCGAGGGACCCTTCGCTAATGCGACATCACATTTGCGACAAATATATCGCATTTGCGACCAAGGCAGCCCGGTCAGTTTTCACATTTACGAGCTCGCATTTGCGAGCCAAGCTTCGCATTTGCGAAGCCTGCAGACCTGCAACATACCAGTAATTTTCTAAGTTCAAATTTCACTCTGTGGCCTATCCAAAACTCATCTGGGCTCTCGGGGCTCCAAACCAAACATGCACGCAAGTCCAAATATATCATACGGACTTGCTCGTGCGATCAAATCATCAAAATAACATCAATAACTATGAATTTAGCATCAAAATCAAAGAAAAATCTCATGAACTCTTAAGTTCAAATTTTTACAACCGAAGGTCCGATTCACGTCATTTCAAGTCCGTTTCTTACCAAATTTTACAGGATCAACTTAAATCACATATAAGACATGTACCGGGCTCCGAAACCAAAATACGAGCCCGATACCATCACATTCAATTACATTCAAATTTCCAAAAAATCTAGAAATTTTAGTTAAACAATTTTCTTCAAAAATTTATTTCTCGGGCTTGGGACCTCGGAATTCGATTCCGGGCATACGCCCAAGTCCCATATTTTTCTACGGACCCTCCAGAACCGTCAAATAATGGGTCCTGGTCCGTTTATCAAAAATATTGACCAAAGTCAACCTAAATTCATTTTAAAGGCAAAATTCATCATTTGTTTTTACAGATTTTCACATAGTGGCTTTTCGGATACACGTCCAGACTGTGCAAGCAAATCGAGGTGAAACAAAAAGGTGGTTTTAAGGCCTCGGAACACAGAATTTATCAACTCCCCGGTCAAACTTAAATTTTCGAATAACTTAAAAACCAAAACGGACAATTCACGTAAGTCATAATATACCATACGGAGCTACTCATTCCCTCAAACAACCGAGCAAAGTGAGAATGCTCAAAACGACCTTTCGTGTCATTACACCATCAACTCCTTGACCCCCTGCTCCATGAGCTACTTGACCCCCCTGCTCCATGAGCACCTTGCACTCTAGGGCCTCCTGCTCCAGGGCCTCCAGGAGGTCCACCAGGACCTGGAAGGATAAGACTCATGAAAAAGGTGATTAGTCTATCTTTGTATCTAATTGCAGCATCCTTCTCGTGAATCAAGGTTGTTGAACCACCGAGATGGTCGCTACTTCTCACCAGTGCTTCTTTGTGTAGATCGTTCAAGAAAGCTTGTTTATGATTGTTATGAATTTCTCTCATCCAACGGTTGAGATTACTCTTTCCATACGTTTGCACCGGGATTAAGAACTCCCCTCTACGTGCCAAAAGAAAACACTGTGCAAATGGGCACTGTTCGTTACACTATTTCCCATACACAGTGCATGTGGCACAATTGGCTTGATTGTTTGCCATTTTTGCTTTTCTCTTATTGTGAAGGTGAATTTATTTCAAGATGATTTTTTATTGAATATTATTTGGAGAGGAGTAAACGCACTAGTATTTCGCAATTAGCTTTTCTGTTTTTCCGCAAGCATGAATGAGAAACATTTTTCTTTTGTAGCATATGTTTAATAATTTAAGGATGCAAAAATCTTTTTAATGTCAACACAAGATACATGATCTAAAAAGAATATTGAGAGCATCATAAGAATAAAAATTATTTTGTTTTGTGCATATATTAAATTGTTATAGAAAATATAGAACGTTAGGTAAATAAAAACTAAAATTAGATGTATTATTAAATGAACATTTAGTTGCTTTGGTTTTACCCGAGCATGAAGAGGATGAGTTCTTCCCTATATATCATTTTCCAAAAATTGTGATGGTGTGATATTCTCTTTTATGTCAACATTAGATACATCATCTAAAATATTTCGCTAATGTCACTATATTTGTTATACAAAAATATAGAATGTTGGATAAATAAAAACTAATTAGAATTAGACAGATCGTTAAAAGGATAACTAAACAAAAATAGTTTTTTATGGATCTTATCTATACTAATTAATCTCATTCATCATCTGTAGGCATATGAATTTTATTAAAATTAAATTCATAAAATAATTTGAATTTTATTGGTCCAAATAAATATTATGGGCTAATATAATGGAATTGATTATATATATATATATATATATATATATATATATATATATATATATATATATATATATGGTATAAATAAATAAATCTTAATCCATTGGGCTAGCCCATTGGATTGGGCTACAAGTGATGAGCCCGCTTCATTAAGCCCAAGATGACATCTTCCTGAAGGCCCAGTTTGATGCCACGTGTCAAATGACGTGGCACGCCAAGTCAAACGGAAGAGCCGATAGGATCATGCCACGTGTCAAAATGACTAGGCATGCCAAGTCAAATTAAAAGACTAATAAAATCGCGCCACATGTGCAAGTGACATATTCTGGCCAATCAAATGAGGCCATATCTCGCTTCAATCTGATTGGTCGAAAGAGTTTGTTCTTATCATAACTCTTCCCTTCCCAACTATAAATAAGGGTCTTCATAACCCAGAAAAGACACCAGAAGTTATAACAAGAAGCAAGGGAGAGCTCGTGGATCAAACACTACAAATTCCTCCACAAGTTTCAAGGTTCAAGCAATCAAGTTCAAGCTCAAGAACGAATAACAAATCAAGTTCAAGCTCAAGAACGAAGAAAAAATCAAGATTCAAGAAGTACGGGTTAAAATCAAAGTTCGTGCTAGTTGAATTCAAGATCACCGCTTGTGACAAAAATATAGATTCAAGATCAAGCTCAAAGGCCCTTGAATTTATTTACTATTGAAAAGTAGAATTAGAGGATTCATAGAGATTGTATACTCAAGTTATTTGAAATCAAATACTACGATTGTTGCGATTTTTTTCATTCTTGATTTTATTTTCTCAACACAATTTTATTGTCTACAAATTCTGGCATGCCCAGTGGGACAATATCTACCTCTCATCTCAACTTTTCAATTACCAAAGTTCAAGAACATTGAAATGGATTCAAAGAAAATCAAGTCCAATTCAACTTCCACCAAGGCTGATAATTCCAGGTTCTATGCTGATGTGGAAAGCATCCTCGACGTTACCTTTGGAAGATTTGGACCAGTTACGAGGAGCAAAGCAAGCTCGTTAGGACAACAAGCATCCCGAGTGCCATCCGCATCGACCCTTGTTTTTGGATCTTCATCCTCAAAAGGAGCAAGATCTTCTACAAACGTACCTGAAGGAGGAAGCGATGTTGCTGAAAAGATCAAGAAAACTCTTGCTCTGCTTGACCTCTCCGGATCTAAGCACTCTATTGTGAAGGAAGATGATGATGATGCTTCAAGTGATGGGCCCTCGCCACTTACACCACATAGAGTTAGCCAATCAAGGATCAATCTATGTGAAAATCCATGCTACTCTCCATCGTCCACGACAATCATGCAAGCCATGGTGGCAAACACCTCATCTGTGGAGGAGCAGTTGGAAAACTTGACGGAAGCAATCGTTGGCTTGACCAATTGCATGTCAAATCAAGATGCTAGAATTGACAAGCTAACAGATTGGGTGGGAATCCTAATGGAAGAAGAATCCACCCATGCACCTAGCAAGCTCCCAGAAGTTCCAGAGAGTGATTCTCCCCCAAGACAAGTAGCATCCACTAAGGCTATTCCCGTCTCATATGAAGGGATAATTCCAATCGATTAACTAAAGGAGTTCATTGAAGGAACCATTAAGAACAAGTATGAAGTTACTGCCAAGTCCTCCCTTACATATGCAAAGTCGTACACTGCAAGGGTAGATATGTTTAAAATGCTTGCTGGTTATCAATCTCCAAAATTTCAACAGTTTGATGGAAATGGTAATCCAAAGCAACATGTTCCGCACTTCGTTGAGACATGCAACAATGCTGGGACTTATAAAGATTACCTTGTCACACAGTTTGTCCGCTCACTAAAAGGAAATACTTTTGATTGGTATACAGACCTCGAGGAGGGATCTATTGATAGTTGGGATCAACTAGAGCAAGAGCTCCCCAAACTCTTTTATAGCACAAGGCGCACTGTTAGCATGGTGGAACTCATAAATACTCGCCAACGGAAGGGTGAACCAATTATTAACTTTATCATTCGTTGGAGGAATGCAAGTCTCAACTGTAAAGATAGGCTTAGTGAAGCTTCTAGCATAGAGATGTGCATCCAAGGCATGCATTGGGGATTGTGCTACATCTTGCAAGGTATCAAGCCTAGCACATTTGAAGAACTTACAACTTGTGCCCATGACATGGAATTGAGTATGGCCTATGATGGAAATGAAAGGCTGCCTATCTATGAACCTCACAAAGGGAAAGCAAGAAGTCAGGAAGTGGGGCAAGTTCATACCCAAGTCTGAAAGAAAAGAAGCTATGAATGTCAACACATCACCTGTAAAGTTCACGACGAAGGGGAGCAAGAAGCAGAGTATGAAATTCACTTCTTTTCAATATAAGCCAAGTGGAAAGTCGACTCTAAAAGAAATGCAAAAG
The DNA here is from genome assembly GCA_026770625.1 of Nicotiana glauca. NCBI lineage: Eukaryota > Viridiplantae > Streptophyta > Magnoliopsida > Solanales > Solanaceae > Nicotiana > Nicotiana glauca. Next base: position 23,551 of record MU777525.1, read on the forward strand.
AAAGAGTACCCGCTTCTGGATTCTGATGTGCCAACCAATTTTGAAGAACTCCTTGAGTTAATCTCATTGAGCTTCCGTAGATGAAGTGACCAAATGAATCTGGGAAAACAAATGACCCAAATTACTGCAAATACCATCGACTTGTGAGTCACCCTCTGGAGAAGTGCTTTATCTTCAAGGACAAAGTTATGGACTTGGATCGCAAAAAGAACATCGTGCTTGAAGATGAGAAAGCAAGCACAAACAAAGTCTCTATCACCTTTGGCTATTCAGTACAGATGAATCATGTGGTTTTAAAGAAAGTAAAGATGAAGAATTACTAGAGAAAGACAAAGCTGAAGTAAATCAACCTGATGATGATGAAGGTTGGACGTTGGTGACTCGTCATAGGAACCACAGAAGGAGCCTACGAAAAGAATCAACAGAACAACTAGCAAGAAAAATGATGGTAAAAAGACCAAGGAGATGGAATCCGGTTAAGCACTTAAAGATAGCAAAAGTGGAGGTGCACCACTCTCAAAAGCCACAAAATCCAGTGACCTAGGAGTTTTTACCAAGTTGGTTCCGTACGAAGATTTCCCGTGGGGGTATTGATGCCTCTTGTTGCCATGCTGACGAAGAGGAAGAAAAGAGTGATAACCTACTGTTGGCACCATCTTCGGAAAAGCTCATCGAGTCCACTCCTCAAGAAGTTAATGCTTGTGAGGAAAAAGTCACGTTCACAAATGACGGTCATCAGCTAGGTGACACTCTTCATAATCGCCCATTGTACCTGGTTGGCTATATGTGTAATGAAAGGGTAAATTGGATTTTGGTTGATGGAGGATCCTCAGTGAACATTTTGCCAATTCGCGTTGTGAAATAACTTGGTAGTCCCATGAACGAACTCTCAGAAAGTCGGATGATCCAAGGATTTAACCAAGGGGGCTAAAGAGTCATAGGCACGATCAGGCTAGAAACCATCATTGAAGATATGCAATCACGTGCATGGGTGCAAGTGATCGATGCAAAAACTTCATACAACATCTTTCTTGGAAGGCCTTGGATACATGAGAATAAAGTGGTTCCATATACCTGCCATCAATTTTTGAAATACTACGAAGGTGAATTCAAGAAGAAGATAATTGTTGATGATGAGCCATTCACCGAGGCTGAGTCACACTTCGCCGATGCAAAGTTCTACTTGAAGAACCGCATTGTGAAGGAGCTAAAAGCTGATGATGTCATGAATGACAAGGATGATAAGTCCACGGCTAAGAGAGCTGAGGTGGTGGTTGCCAACAAAACCAAAGTTGTTGTTGAGAAGGTACACCCCAACCCAAATAAGTCTCATAAAGGGAACATTGTGTCTCAAGGCAAGAAAGTAACTCATCTGCTCCAATATGTCCCTAAAAAGAAGAAAGATGAAGGTGAATCATCTAATCCCCAAGCTTACATACTAAAGGCGTTCACTCTTCTGGTAAAACAAATTGAGACAGTAAAGTCGTCCTCAATGCCGCTTGCAGGGTTTGTGGCGCAAAACCGTTTGCAGAATGTGGCACTCCCTACAAAGAGAACAGATGAAGGTTTTGATCCTAACGCTTACAGGCTATTTGCAAAAGTTGGATACAATCCTAATGAGCCGTTAAAGTTAGGCAAGCTGCAACAAGACAACCGCATGAAGGTTTGGGATACAAGCAACCGTCACCAGTAAGCATCTTCATAAGAAGGGCGATCAACAATTATAATACTGTAGAAGATCTCTAAGGATTTCCAAAGTTTGGTTCCTTCTAGAATGAGGCGACAAACAAAACTTGTGATTTCATGTAAATAAGTACTAAAGGTAAAGCCGTATATTGTTGTCTACATTAAGGAACATGACAAAGATGTAGAAAGTGTGGGTTCTTCGTATCATGTTGATGTACAAGGCGAGAATGGTGTTCCATCTTCAATGGAGGATAATGTAGAATGGGAGGATGTTTCACCATGTTATCACATATCCTTCAACGATGGGGACCCTCAAGAATATGAATATGTGAAAGATGCTCCTTCTAAACTTGAAGAAGGGGTGAAGACGACAGTTGATGCCTTAAAATATGTTAACTTTGGCACCAATAAAGAACCAAGACACACCTACCTAAGTTGTAACGACCCAGCAGGTTGTTTCTAGTATTTACGCCCCGATCTCCTATTAACTACTTTCCCAGTATTTATTTCTGCTATTTTGATTTGTCGGGATATTCGGTTTTGAGTTTCAGAGAGTTTTTGGACACTTAGTCCCTAAATGAGAGCTTTAGTGTTGGAAATTTGACCGTAGTAGGAATAGTGTGAAGAGGACCTCAGAATGGAATTTTGATGGTTCCATTAGCTCCGTTGGGTGATTTCGGGCTTAGAAGCGTGATCGGATTGTGTTCTGGAGATCCGTAACTAATTTAGGCTTGAAATGCCGAAAGATCAAATTTTGAAGTTTTCGGTTCGATAGTGAGATTTTGATCTGAGGGTTGGAATGAAATTTCAGAAGTTGGAGTAGCTCCATAGTGTTGAATGTGACGTGTGTGCAAAATTTTAGGTCATTCGAACGAGGTTTGGTAGACCGTTTGATCGAAAGCGTAAATTTTGAGTTTTTGAAATTCTTAGGCTTGAATTCGATGTTAAATTGGTGTTTCAATATTGTTTTAGGTGTTTTAAGGATTGGTATAAGTTTGGACAGTGGTATTAGACTTGTTGGTGCCTTTGGTTGAGGTCCCGAGGGCCTCGGGATGATTTTGGGTGGTTAACAGGAAGTTGGAACTTGGAGTTGGCAGCTGAAGTCCTTTGGGCTGCTTTCATAACCGCATATGCGGTTGAGAGGCCGCAAATGCGACATCTAACCGCAGAAGCGGCCAAGAGGGAACAAGGCCCAACGCAGATGCAGAATCTTAGCCTCACCTGCGTGACCGCAGATGCGGTCAGTAAGTCGCAGGTGTGGATTTTGGGACTTTATTAAGTTTCACAGATGCAGTCGTTTTTCCGCAAAAGCGGAAATGCTGGGTAGAAAATCAAAGTTTTAAGGATTTAGCTTCAAAAAAGTTAAAAATTGATTTGGGAGCTCAGGATTGGCGATTTTGAGAGGGATTTTCACCTGGGTGTTTTGGGTAAGTGATTCTTACTCGGTTTTGATTGTTTTCCACGAATCTATGCTTAAATTCATCCTTTAAATTCGATTTTGGGGTGGAAAAAATTGAAGAAAAGTTGAAAAGTTCTTAGACCTAACAATTGAATTTGGATCATGATTTTTATGTCGGATTGGGATAATTTTGATATAAATGAACTCATGAGAGTATGAGGATTCTGAAAATGTAGATTTTACTCAATTTCGAGATGTGAGCCCGGAGGATGTTTTGGTCATTTTACCTAATTTCGCGTATTAGCTTAGAATTTATTTGTAGAATCAATTACTTGAAGTATTATTTACATTATGCAATTTATTTGAATAGATTTGGGCCATTTGGAGTCGGATACTCGTGGCAAGAACGTGATTTCAGGTTGATTTTGAGCTGGTTCGAGGTAAGTGGCTTGCCTAACCTTGTGTGGGGGACTTTACCCTTAGGATTTCGTATGTTTGTTAATTGAAATGCCTTGTACGTAAGGTGACTAGTGCGTACTTGTGCTAATTGCTGAAAAATCCAATTTCCATTAAGTACTTAGAATTGTGTTTTCCTTTCATGTTTACACTACTTGCAAGGTAAGCCTGTTGTTAGCTTAGGGAAGCATGTCTAATTGATTTAACTGCTTATTTTTTATACTTCCCTACTTGAATTATGTGCAGCATGCTAGGTTAGGAATACCTGCTTTACCTTGGTGTGAAATTGATTGAATTGAGTATCTTGTTGCTGCTGTGTATTTATTTTGGGACTACGGGACGGTATCTCGGGAGCTCCCCTGTATGTTTACTTTGGTACTACGGAATTGTATTCTGGGAGACCCCCTGCACTTTTATATTGGAACTACGGGATTGCACCCAGTAGATTCCCTATTACTGAGTATTTATATTTGGGACTACGGATGTGGTATTCCGGTAGATCCCCGCACATTTATGAGTTGGACTATGGGACTGCAACTGGAAGATCCACTAGATATTATATTTGGGGACTACAGGACGGTATCCTGGGAGATCCCCGATTGTTATCTCCTTGTTGAACTGTATTTGTTTACCGTGATTACTTGTTTTCTGTTCAGTTGAAGTTATCCTTTATCTCCCTTGTTATTCTTACTATTGTACTCATTTATATTGTCTTGTTCTACACTGTCGAACTTTATATTATATTTAATCTCAGTAGGTCCCTTACCTTTCTCGTCACTATCCAACCGAGGTTAGGCTTGGCACTTACTGAGTACCGTTGTGGTGTACTCATGCCCTTCCTGCGTATGTTTTTCATGTGCAGATCCAGGTACTGCGACTCAAACTCATTACACTCGAGGCGAGGCATTGTAGAGACTCTGAGGTATATCTGCCGCGTCCGCAGATCGAAGAGTCCCTTTATACTCTTGCTTTAAGTATTAGCCCTTCTATATTTTTCCTTTTTTGTTAGATATTCTGGAGTTAGATATTATTAGACATTCAAAAGCTTGTGATCATGAGATTCCGGGTTTTGGGAAAAGTGTTAGTGTTTGAGAGTTGATATTGTGTATGTCGAGCGGCATTATTAAACGTTGTTTATTTAACTATTTTTGGTTTTACTTATTTTCTTCCGCAAATTGGTTTATTTTTCCGCATTTTTAGGCTTACCTAGTCGTAGGGACTAGGTGTCGTCACGATGGTTCACGGAGGGCGAACCGGGGTCGTGACAAGTTGGTATCAGAGCTCTAGGTTCATAGGAGTCATGAATCTCAAGTCGGTTTATTTGAGTCTCGCTGATGGGCACGGAGACGTCTGTACTTATCTACGAGAGGCTATGTAACTGTTAGAAAAATTCCACTTCATTTGATTTCCTTGTCGTGCGAGATTTTTGATATCATAATTCTAAACTTCTGTCTTCTATTCTATCACAGAAGGTGAGGACACGTGCTACTCATGATGATCAGGCACCCGCGCCCCCTACTGGAGCCGTTAGAGGCCGGGGCCGGGGTAGAGGCCGAGGATGCGATCGTGGTGCAGCTAGAGCACCCGCAAGAGCTGCAGCCTAGGTGCCACCAGTAATGCCAACAGTAGTCCAGACACCTGATACGACCGCTACTACTACTCCAGCACTCCAGGAGACTCTGGCGCAGTTTATGACTATGTACACCACTCTAGCTCAGGCAGGATTGCTTCCCCTTGCTGCAGCTACATCCCAGGCCGGGGGAGGAGCACAGACTCACGCCACCCGTACTCCTGAGCAGCGAGTGCATGTTGATCAGGTCCTGGAGGGTATTCCTGTACAGCCGGTAGCCCCATCTCAACCCGAGGAGAAGGCAGTAGTTTCAGAGGAGGAGCAGAAGAGGCTTGAGAGTTTCAAGAAGTATCAACCTCTGACATTTAGCGGGCTATGCCCTTGGATTTCTTGAGGAGTGCTACCGTATCCTCACACACTCCATATGGTGAGGGATTGGACTAGACTTAGGAGGGGTGCACCTCCACAGACTTCTCAGCAACAACATGCCCCATAGAGTTCTCAGGCTATGGTCCCAACACCAGTTGCAACCCCACCGGCCCAGCTAGCTAGAGGTGGAGGTCGGGGAGGTAGAGGTTGCCCTCGAGAGGGAGGCCAGGCCAGATACTATGCACTTCCTACCCGTACTGAGGCTGTCGCCTCCGATTCTGTCATCACAGATACTATCTTCGTCTGTCACAGAGATGCATCGGTTCTATTCGATCCAGGCTCCACTTATTCTTATGTGTCTTCTTATTTTGCTCCGCATTTGGGTGTACGGGATTCTTTGAGTTCCCATATTTATGTTTCTACTCCTGTGGGAGATTCTCTTGTTGTGGACCGCGTTTATCGATCGTGTTTGGTTGCTCTTAGTGGTTTTGAGACCAAAGCCGATTTATTGTTACTCAGCATGGCTGATTTTGATATTATCTTGGGCATGGACTGGTTGTCATCCCATTATGCTATTCTTGATTGTCACACCAAAACTGTGACGCTGGTTATTCCAGGTGTGCCGCATTACCTAGTCGTAGGGACTATGTGCCATCATGACATGTTCACGGAGGGCGAACTGGGGTCATGACAACAGACAAATGCAAACGATTGACAGAAAATGCCACAAAAAATCGTCCAACAACTGTCCTTTTGTACAAAAATCCGCGGTTTTGAGGGAATAATCGTACTCCTCTCTGATAAATTCGTTGGGAAATAGAGGTGACGTGGAGAGAGGGACCGTTTTGAGTGAGCTCGGGCGAGTTGAAAGCGAGTTGATGGCTGAATCGTTCGAAGAAGAAGATGAATAGTAGAAAGGGGCGCCGCAACTGATTTGTTAGGGTTAGGGAATTTGGGGGAAAATGTGGCTTATGTTTATTTGGGGGAAAAGACGTGGGCCGTTGGATCAAGATACTTAGGACGACTGAGATTAATTTTAATTGGGGCGGGTCAAAGAGGTTGGTCCGATTTTTGGGTAAGGTTTGGGCTTGGGTTGTAGAGAGGGGAGTGTTGGGCTGAAGGGAATTAAATTGTGTAGGGGGAACGGTTGGGCCGCATTTGTGTACAAAACTGGCCCAAGTTTCATAAATGAGCCTCTTCTCCCATTCTTCCTTTAATTTCCTTTTCTTTTAATCTCTTCTTTTTTTTTAAAAAAATTAGGAATCCTAAAACTAAAAACAAATCCTAAATTATCTAAAATATAAAATTAAACTAATTAGCTAATTATAAAAAATGTAAATATCACTTAATTCTAAATTAAAAGGAAAATCAATTAACTAAAATTAGAGACGAAAAAAATGTGAAAATGAGCTATTTTTGTGATTTTCAAATTTTATAAAACAAGTAATTACGGATTAACTCTAAAAGTGTAAAAATAAATCCTAAATGCAATGCATGATATTTTTGGTATTTTTATGATTTGAATAAAAATTAAACAAGCAAGAAAAATGTAAACAATTAATAAAAATCTCCAAATTTCCTAAAAATGGCGAATAATCAATAAAAATCTATTTTCTTAGATTTTGTAGGATTATTTCATGTATGGCAAAAATTACGTGCTCACAGCTGCCCCTCTTTGCTCGGAGACACGAAGGGTTTTCGGGCAAAGATAAAATGAGCAATTACGAGGGATTTTTGCCCGTTTGAAACTCCATGAAAAGCATTTTTTGAAAAGGTCTGATCGAACCTTGCTTCAGAGGTTGCCTACATATCCTTGGCTATAAAGGAATCAGGTCAGTGTAGTTCTGGAAGTTTTGGTAGCTGGGACTACCGGGAAGCTGTGATTTCATTGTTGTTGCTGCTTGTTGAGCTCCTTATTACATCAAAAATGAAAAATAAGAAGCTAATCTAACTAAACCTATCAGCTACGAGTTACAAGATTCCTATCTATAAATCCTTTGTAGCTTGATCTTGAGTCTTGGTTGGTTTTCGCTGTGGACTCCGATCTAAATCTTGATGCTCGTCAACTGTAGGTGCTGGTTCTTTCTTCAGCTTTGGATCAAGGCGGGACATGCGAAGCTTGTGACTTCAATCATACATTGAGCAGTCCGCATCTTTCTCCACTTCAGTACTTTGAGTTCACTTTTTTTTTATTCTTTTTGTTCTTTTCTTTACTTTGGATTGAGACTCATTCTTTTGGTCATCTCGAATCTTGTGCCTCGAGGTCAAACCTGCTCAGACACCAAAATAAATAAACAAACGAAATTTTTCTGCCCTAGTTTTCACTAGGAAAATTTTGTGAGTTATTTGTAACGAAACTCTAAATTATTTTTTTTAAAGCAATCAAATCAGGATTGTGAATCTTCAGGAGGAAAAGATTAGGGAATGGAGCCCTATATCCAAAAATTCTCAACTCAGAGATTGGAGCCCTAATGTTGGTAAAAGGCGACTAGGGAATGGAGGCCCTATGTCTAAAAATCTCAACTCAGGAATTGGAGCCCTAATGTTGGCAAAAGTCGACTAGGGAAGGGAGGCCCTATGTCTAAAATCTCAACTTAGAGATTGGATCCCTAATGTTGGCAAAGGCGACTAGGGAATGGAAGACCTATGTCTAAAAATCTCAACTCAGGGATTGGAGCCCTAATGTTGGCAAAAGGCGACTAGGGAATGGAGGCCCTATGTCTAAAAAATATCAACTCAGGGATTGGAGCCCTAATGTTGGCAAAAAGCGACTAGGGAATGGAGGCCCTATGTCTAAAAATCTCAACTTAGGGATTGGAGCCTAAATGTTGGCAAAGGTGACTAGGGAATGGAGGCCCTATGTCTAAAAATCTCAACTTAGGGATTGGAGCCCTAATGTTGGCAAAAGCGACTAGGGAATGGAGGCCCTATGTCTAAAAATCTCAACTTAGGTATTGGAGCCCTACGGTTGGAAAAAGGCAACTAGGGAATGGAGGCCCTACGTCTAAAAATCTCAACTCAGAGATTGGAGCCCTAATGTTGGCAAAGAAAAGGCGACTAGGGAATGAGGGACCTATGTCTAAAAATCTCAACTTAGGGATTGGAGACCTAATGTTGGAAAAAAGGCGACTAGGGAATGGAGGCCCTATGTCTAAAAATCTCAACTTAGGGATTGGAGCCCTAATGTTGGCAAAGGCGACTAGGGAATGGAGCCCCATGTCTAAAAATCTCAACTTAGGGATCGGAGCCCAAATGTTGATAAAAGGCAACTAGGGAATGGATGCCCTATGTCTAAAAATCTCAATTCAGGGATTGGAGCCCTAATGTTAGCAAAAGGCGACTAGGGAATGAAGGCCCTATGTCTAAAAATCTCAACTCAGGGATTGGAGCCCTAATATTGGCAAAAAGTGACTAGGGAATGGAGGCCCTATGCCTAAAAATATCAACTCAGGAATTGGAGCCCTAATGTTGGCAAAAGTGACTAGGGAATGGAGGCCCTATGTCTAAAAGACGCAACTTAGGGATTCGAGCCCTAATGTTGGCAAAAGGTAAAAACTCAACTCAGGGATTGGAGCCCTAATGTTGGATAAAGGTAAAAACTCAACTCAGGGATTGGAGCCCTAATGTTGGCAAAAGGTAAAAACTCAACTCAGGGATTGGAGCCCTAATGTTGGATAAAGGTAAAAACTCAACTCAGGGATTGGAGCCCTAATGTTGGCTAAAGGAAAAATGCTCAACTCCGGGATTGGAGCCCTAATGTTGGCTAAAGGAAAAATGCTCAACTCAGGGATTGTAGCCCTAATGTTGGCTAAAGGAAAAACGCTCAACTCAGGGATTGGAGCCCTAATGTTGGCTAAGGGAAAAATGCTCAACTCAGGGATTGGAGCCCTAATGTTGGCTAAAGGAAAAACGCTCAACTCAGGGACTAGAGCCCTAATGTTGGCTAAAGGAAAAATGCTCAACTGAGGGATTGTAGCCCTAATGTTGGCTAAAGGAAAAACGCTCAACTCAGGGATTGGATCCCTAATGTTGGATAAGGGAAAAATGCTCAACTCAGGGATTGGAGCCCTAATGTTGACTAAAGGAAAAACGCTCAACTCAGGAATTGGAGCCCTAATGTTGGCTAAGGGAAAAACGCTCAACTCAGGGATTGGAGCCCTAATGTTGGCAAACAATAGTAAGAGATTGATATTGGGGATTCTAAACTAACTTTTTTTTGTTTGGATTTTCTTCTTCTTCTTTTTTTCCATTTTCATTTCTTCTTTTTTTATAATAGTAAAAATGTAGGAAAGAATTTGGAGAAAACTTCCCTTTTGGGTTGATTCCTTGCTGCAAAGCTGTTTCAGCACTTGCGCGTTTCTTTTTCCTTGGCTGCGCCTGCTTTTGTGGGGATGACTGGATTGCACCTGTTTCAATTTCAAACAAAGAAAGACTTGTCAGTTTGAAATGGTGGTTGGTTTTGTGGCCTTGATTGTTTTGATCACTTGATTTCAGCCCTTTCAACTGCAATTGGTGGCTTCCTGAACACCGATTGCATTTCTGTCTCTGGAGAAAACTCCAGCTTTTCTAGACTATGTCATGATGATTGGTCGGTGGAACTCAACCTTTTGAACTTTATTTTGCCATCGTAGGCCTTTACCTTCTGATTTTTTTTCTTTTCTTTTTTTTTCTTCGGAACATTGGGGAACTTTTGTCTCCTCAAACTTTACTGCAACGGCTAGTCGTGTGGGACTTAACCTTTTCCAACTTTATTTCGCCTTTGTAGGCTTTTCTTTTCTTGCTTCTTTCTTCCAATTTTAATTTCAAAGCATTTGGGGTACTTTGGCTTCTTCAACTTTTGCCGAGGCGGTTAGCCACGTGGGACTCAACCTTTTCAAATTCAATTGCCTTTATATGTGCTTTAATTTGATTTTCTCCTTTCAAGAGTTTTGATTTCGAAGCATAGGCCACCATGGCTAGTCGAGGTCGACTTGATGCCCGTGACGAGGCTGGGTGCCTTTCTGCACATTAACTCGCGCCAAAGGAGAACCCTGTAAATCAGTCTTTCCATCTTTTCTTTGTCTTAGTTTCAGAACAGTGTTAGACCGAAAGGGATTCAAAGAAAACAAACAATGGAATGGAGAATGAGTTTAAAACAAGAAGTGTCCCTTTCGGGGAAAGGAAAGAAGGACTTATCTGGAGTACATGCGGACTTCAATGAACATGACATGCCTTTTGGACTGGATGCCTGATCTGTTTTAACCGTCCGTCTCTTAGAAGTTCATCACAACTTCTACTTCAGAATTCGAGAAACCTTGCCAGGACTTTGTTGATGTCGATGGCTGTGAGGATCTTCTTTTCGATCAATGGGGCCCTTTGCAGGTTTTCACTAGCTGGCCTTTCTCATTTCTTTTCTCACCATCAACTTATAGTGCCCGTGTGGGTTTTCACTAACAAGACTCTCTCATTTTTCATTTATCTGCTTATCATCGCCTCATGGTGCCCGTGTGGGTTTTCACCAATAAGACTCTCTCATTTTATTTTCTCATCTTGACTGTATTGGATCCAAGTAAGTGTATTCTTCGGTCCTTGAACATTCTCACCGATTGATCGGAAGGACTTGAACAGGGTTTGGGTAAAAAGTATTTGGACTGAATTACAACTTTGGAATCGTTCAGGCGGGATCATCGCCAAACCATTATAACATCTGCCCCGATTTCACTTTTTCGGGGACTTTGGATTTTTATTTTGGTGTGACTGAACCCCAGAGAGAGGCTACCTACGTATCCTTTCGGAATCAATTCGAACGTAGTTCAGGAAACTTTTGTTTTTTTTCCTTTTGTTTTTCTTCTATTTTGTTTTGCTTTGTTTTCTCTTTCTTTTTCCTTTCCTTTTTTCTTTCTTTTTTCGTCTCTTTTTTTTCATTTTCTTGTTTTTTTTTCTTTTCCTTCTTTTTTTTCATTTTTTTTATTAACACTTTCAGGTTCCAAAGAGAGTAATCAAAGAAAAGTAACCGGCTCAAAAGGTTTGCAAAGGGTTGATAGTGTTTGGGTATCGAGAATGAAAGTCTTCGTCATCCCAACCTGAGAATATTAATAATATATGGAGGATCAATCAGAGTACCTTTGGGTTGCATTTGCATTGACACTTATTGTAACAACCCGAACAGTCGTTTGAGCTCCAGCGTATCGTTCAGAAGTTGGAACTCATGAACAGCTTCATTTCAGGTATATTGACTTGTGCGTATGGTCAGAGTTGAATTTCGGGAAATTCAGAGTCAAATTAGAAAGAAAATTTTCATTGCGGCAGCCTTAAGTTGGCGAAAATGGCTAAGATTGGAATTTTGAGTAAACGACCTCGGAATCGGGATCTGAAAGTTCCAGCAGGTTTGTATGATAATTTTCGACTTGGGCGTATATCCGAATTTGGTTTTGGATAACCTGTGAGCATTTCGGCATATATTGTGGAAGTTAGTATTTTAGAAGAATTTCATAAATTTGGGTTGAAAGGCATTTCAGTGTTATAGATGTTCGTTTGAGATTCCGAGTCTAGAAATAGCTCTGTATGGTGATTCTGGAGTTGGGAGGACGATCGGAAATGAATTCGGATGTCCGGAGGTCATTTTGAAGTCATTTGGCTAAATATAAAAATTTGAAGGTTTTTGAGAAAATTCGACCGGAAGTGAAAATTTTTATATCGGGGTCGGAATAAGATTCCAAAAGTTAGGGCAAGTCCGTAATGTTGAATGTGACTTGTGTGCAAAATTTGAAGTCATTCCGGAATGATTTTGGTAAGGTTTGAGACACTTAGTCTCTTTTAATGAAGCTTAAGTTGGAAAAGTCAACCGGATATTGACTTATGTGTTAGAGGGCTCGAAATGCGAATTTTATGGTTCGGATAGCTTTGTTAGGTGATTTGGGACTTAGGAGTGTGTCCGGAATATTTTTGTGATGACCGGTGTAGAATTAAGCTTGAATTGGCAAAGTTAGTATTTTGGCGAATTCTGGTTGATAGGTGAGATTTTGATCCGAGGGTCGGAATGGAATTCCGAGAGTTGTTGTAGCTTCGTTATGTCATTTTGGACTTGTCTGCAAAATTTGAGGTCATTCGGACTAGTTTTGACGTATTTTGGCATCAGATGTGGAAGTTAGAAGTTTCAAAGTTCATAGGCTTGAATCCGAGGTGAATTTAGTATTTTTGCGTTGTTTTTGGTGATTCTAAGGAACAACTAAGTTTGTGTCATATTATGGGACTTGTTAGTATACTTTGTTGGGATCCCATGAGGCTCAGATAAGTTTTGGAAGAGTTTTTAGAAGATTTTAGCGTTTTGAGCATAAGCATGTAATGATCCAAAGATCCATTTTTAGTTGTACATATCAAATTTTGATTTCGAGACTTCCAGGATTTTGATAATGAATTATAGGAGTGATCTGGAAAGTTTGGTTTAATTTCATCAAGTTGTGATTGGGTTTTTGACGCGAAATTTGAGTTAATTGTTTAACGAGTGAAATGAGTATCGCACTGAGCAAATGAGCTCCGAATTGAGTTTCGATTGAAGGACTATGTTCGTATTATTATTTTTGACTCATAGGAATAAGAATCATAGAATTCCGAGTTCGTAGGGTGGAGTTAGGGCCTTTTTAGTGAAAATAAACATTGCTGGTGCAATAACATCTGGTGTGCACCTTTAGCAACCAGATTTGGGCACTTTTAGCGACGGGATTAGGCTTTTAGCGACCAGAGTGGGTCTTTTTAATGTCGTTCAGCTATTTTAGCCCATTTTAGCATTTTTGGGCAAAAGAACATAGCTTGGGGCGATTTTTGAGCAAGAAATCATGGAAAATCTTGAGGTAAGTCACTTGTGATCATTTCTATTCCATAATATTAATTTATCATCGAATAATCCGACAAGATTACATGTTTTTGAAGTGTTTAATTGGAGAAAATCAGTAGAAATATGTGGGTTTGGGGCTTGTGATTTTGAGACCTTCTAGGGTCTATTTGAGGGATCAAACGAGCTCCGATTTTGGTGTTCTTTATATGTATAGACTCGTGAGAGGACGAAGAACATTTTGGTATAAAAATTTTTAAGTTTCAAGACGTGGGTCGGGGGCTCGAGTTTTGTCAAATTCGTGAATTTTGATATTTTTCGATTTCTTTCGATTGGGTATTGTCTCTTTAGTATAATGAAACATATTCTTTGTGATTTTGGGCAGATTCGATGCACGTGGAGGCCAATTCGAGGGGCAAAGGCATCGCGAATTAAAGAAATAGCCGGTTCGAGGTGAGTAATGATTGTAAATGATATCCTGAGGGTTTGAAACCCCGGATTGCATATCGTAGTGCTATATTGAGGTGACTTGCACGTCGGATAGTGGCCGTGGGGTAGAGCACCGCTGGGGATTGTGACTTGGTCCGTCCCGATTGATAAATCTATTGCGTATTTGACTGGAATTTATTTGTTATCACTAATGTTTGGGCTGATTTCCATATTTGGGCTTCGTGCCAACTATTTGAATCCTTCGGGGATTATTTTCACTATTTCCTCACTATTTTGATTTATTACTTGAACTCAGTCATATTGTTTCTCCACTATTTTTCAACTCAGCCACTGTTACTCATATTTGAGTCTTAAATGATATTTTATATGATAATCTGGGCTGAGGACTACTATTTTACTAATGCCCAAGGGGCTTGTGATGATATTCTGACTGAGTGTGGCCAAGGGCCTAGATGTGAGGATTATATATGGATCGGGTTGCACGCCGCAGCAGCGTATATATATTGGATCGGACTGCACGTCGCAGTGATATAGTGCTTGGGCTGTAGGAGCCCCCCGGAGTCTGCACCCCCACAGTGAGCGCGGGTACCCATATGGATCGGGCTGCACGCCGCAGCGAGCTATGGATCGGGCTACACGCCACAGTGATATGTGGATCGGGCTGCACGCCGCAGCGACTACTATGTGATACTGTTCTGAGAGTGATCTGAGAGAGAGAGCCCGAGGGGCTAAGAGTGTTGTTGAGAGTGAGCCCGAGGGGCTGGTTCTGTTTGAGATATTTTCCTGAGGGGAGAACTTTTATGTGCTCATCTTGCGTACTTATTTGCCTCTTTACCTGTTAAACTGTGGTATTTGTGCCCGAGGGGCGGATTTTCCATGCTTATTAGCACTAACTGTTTTGACATCATTTTTGTAATTATTGAAAAGATAATTTTCAAAAGAAATTTGAACTGAGCCAAGGTATTACTAAAGATTTCACAGATTTCACTATTTCTCTCAGAAAATTGTACCCGGCTTCTATATAGCATGTTGGTTGCTTTACGTGATTTCTTGCTGCTCAGTTATTATTTACCTTTATTATTCACTGAGTTGGAGTACTCATTTTACTCCCTGCACCTCATGTGCAATTGCAGGTATTTATTCACCCGGTAGTGGGTATTGGTTGCGTGGAGGCAATGTTGTAGAGGTTTTAGCGAGGTGACTGCCAGCGTTCGCAGCACCACTATCTTTTTATGTTATTCATTATTCTTGTTCAGTGTATTTCTAGACTGTAAAGTGGAAATTTCATTCTTATAGATGCTCGTGACTTGTGACACCCCGATCAAGGCTGTGTTGGGTTGTGAATCTGTTGATTAATATTATTAAGTCGTATCGGGCCGTTCATTTGTGTTTAACTACTTTGAAAGAGTCAAGTTGGGTTAGTTGGTCGGCCTTGTCTTCACGAGAGGCGCCATCACAACCAATGTGGGGTTTGGGTCATGGCAAGTTGGTATCAGAGCCTAGGTTACTAGGTCTCGCGAGTCATGAGCAGGTTTAGTAGTGTCTCGCGGATTGGTATGGAGACATTTGTATTTATCCTCGAGAGGCTGCAGAACCTTTAGGAAAAATTTCATATTCTTGAAATTTTTATCGTGCGTCCTTGATTCAGCTTGAAAAGTAACTCTTACAATTCCTTCCACGTGAACGTATACGCGAACGAGCGCTCAGTATTTAGATGTGCCTTGATGTCTTGTAAATCCCCAATTGAGGGGCGAGACGTGATCTCTATGAGTTGATGTTGGGCCAGTCTGAAGGACTTGAGGCCGGGTCTTTGCCTATGGCTTGAGCACCGAGGTGCTGATTGTGCGAGCAGGTGTTTTGAACTTATATGTCTGGTATTGTCCATATTAGTGGGAATAATGGTTGGATAGCTATGTGAGGAGTATTTTAGTACTGCGAGATGTATCGATATGACTTGGAAGTGACGAGGAAGGTCTACTGGATGATAGATGAACTATTGAGTGTATGATTTCCATTGTGATAGGATGTATAGCCCCAAGTTATGGGCGCGTGAAGAATCTTTTCATGTCTCCTGTTTGGAGTGAAGTAAATTTCATGTTACAGTATGATTTTAGACTTAGGAAGACTAAGTGATTGTGTAATGTGTATGACGGTGGAAGGTATACAAAAATGTTAATTGGGGGTAAAACAGGTGGGTTATCTCATGCGGAATAATCTACGTAGGTGTGTTCCTTATAATGTTGAGTAGAGAGTTTCTTT